>JAODAL010018856.1:0-73565 GCA_025379985.1 Phyllomedusa bahiana
CTACCCCATGTGCTTTCCCCCCTCTTTTCTCGCTTTCCACCTTTCATTTCGCCCCCATTCCAAAAAAAAAAAAATTTGAGAAGGTATGGAATAGTTTTGGAAAAATTTTCTTAATTTAAAAAACGGCAAAACCCCAGCTATTTTCAAATCCCTCTAAACAAAACAAAATTGCTGGGTTCAAAATTTTAACTGCAAGGGGTTTATCAACAAAACTGGGCGGGGAAAAAATTTCCAAAAAAAAACTTTTCTGTTATGTTTGGTATAAAAAATGGAATTTTTTTTCACCTTTCAAATTTACCGTGGTGAATATAGAATTGCTGTTTTAAAAATTTAAAGTGAGAACCCCCTCAATGAACCCGTTTCTGGGTGCGCAAAAGCAAAAAAACAGTATCTGTTAAGTTTTCCCTATAATTTCCCCCGGGAAAATTTTTTCAACCTTTCAATTCACCCGTGTTTAAAATAGAAATTTTGTTTTAAGAATTTTTACGTAGATCTGCGTCAATGAACAGTACTGGGTGGGGCAAAAGTCAAAAAACAAAGAAAATGTTTTTTTTTATAAATAAAAAAGGGATTTTTTTTTCACCTTCCAAACCCCCGTGGTGAAAAAGAATTTCTGTTTTTTAAAATTTACGGGAAAGCGGGGGTCAATGAACATTTCTGGGTGCGCAAAAGTCAAAAAAAACGAAAAGTTTTTGTTTTGAAATAATAAAATGTATTTTTTTTCACCTTTTAATTCACCTTTTGTGAATATAAATTGTTTTTTTAAAATTTACTAGAAAAATGCCCTCAATGAACAAACTGGGTTTCCAAAATTTAAAAAACACGTAACTGTTATTTTTTGAAAAAAAAAACGTATTTTTTGCACCTTTTAAATTCCCCCGTGGTGAATATAGAATTGCTGTTTTTTAAAATTTTCGGGAATCTGCTCAATGAACAAATACTTTGGGGCGCAAAAAAATCAAAAACCCAACTGTTTTTGTTTTCCCTAAAAATACACGGTATTTTTTTCACCTTTTAATTCACCGTGGGGAAAATAGAATTGCATTTTTAAATTTTAAATTTGATGCTGCGTCAATTTAACCCGTACTTTTTGCGCCCAAAATCAAAAACACGTAAAATGTGATGTTTCGTACATAAAACGGTTTTTTTTTTGGCAACAAACAACCTGTGCTGATTTCTGAAAAAACAAAAATTTCTGGGTTGTAAAATTTTTAAAAGGCCAGGTTTAAATATAAACAGCACAAAAGGGGAAAGGGTAAAATTGAACACCAAACAGAAATTTTAAAAAGAAAATAAAAGGGAGTTTTTTCAGCTAACAAAAAAGACCTGCAGTTACTAGAAATGATGTTTATCCAATATAAGTTCAGACTGCCCAATATCCAGGAAATACTTCAATAGCAAACTGTTAATAAAAAAGATATTCCACTACAATATCTACACTAAGTCTTGGTGAACTTTATCCAATGTTCTTTATAGATAGAGCTTGTCTGTGTTCGCCCGCGGGGGCCCCCCCCCCGCTCCCTCCGCCGTGACGTTACACCGGTAGATGCTGCTTTAAAATTCTCTAGCTAACTACATAAAATGTTAAAATCTCTAATCTAACTAAATTGGAAGGATCACAGCTAATAGCAGAGGTTTCTCTGTGCAGAAATAGACTAATTTCGCTGCGCTGTGTGGCCACAGGCAGAGCGCACGTCCTTTCCCTATGAGACGCTGAGAGACACTGAGGCTGAAACAGGAAACGCTGTTCTATGTAAAACGAGGTCATGTGATTTTTCCAGCCAATCGCAACCATACACATCCCAGTCATGACGTCGCACACACATCTCACCCTGCTCTATTCTATAATATGATTTGCTGGCCGCCAAAATTACAGGAAGCGCCGAAAAAGGCGCGATCTTAATAGATGATGCTCAGATTTTAACCTTAATTATCGAATGATCTGGAAATTTCGATCACCATAAAACCTTGCCGATTTCAACTTTGTCGATAAAAATCGCTCAACACTATTCTTAACCTACCTCTCTGACCGCTCATTTACTTATTTGCAGATTCTACTTCTTCTCCCTCTTGCTGTTGTGGTTCCTCAGGGATTGGTTATAAGTCCTCTCCTCTTTCCACTCTACACAATTTTACTGCAAAAACCATCAGCACATTTGGCTTCCAGCTCTACGCTGATGATACTCACACTTCTTCGCATGACATCACCCCAGCCCTGCTACAAAACACCAGTGACTGTCTGTCCGCTGTCTCTGACATAATGTTCTCTCTTTTTTTTCTCAAATTAAACATCACTAAAACTGAACTTCTCATCATTTCGCCATCTACTAACCGACCCCACCCTACTATTTCTTTCTCAGTGTGTGGTATCACCATAGTTCCTAGGCAGCAGGCCCACTGTCTGGGGGTTATACTAGATTATGATCTGTCCTTCACCCCCCCTATCCAATCCCTTGCCTGCTCCTGTCACCTGCACCTCAAGAACATCTCCAGACTCCGTCCGTTTCTCACTGTGGAAACCTCAGAGTCTTATTGTTGCTCTTATTCGTTCACGTCTTGACAACTGTAACTTCCTGCTTATCGGTCTCCCTTTATGTAAACTCCCCCCTCTCCAATCTGTCCTGAATGCAGCAGCCCGGTTCATCTTTCTTTATTACTGATGCCTCTACCCTGTGTCAGTCACTGCACTGGTTGCCCATTCGGTACAGGATACAATATAAACTCATCACCCTCACCCATAAAGCTCTCCACAGTGCTGCACTCCCCTACATCTCCTCCCTCATCTCTGCCTACCATCCTACTGCATCTGCTGATGATCTTAGATTAAATGCCTCCTATACCCGTCACCAAGATTTCTCACGTGCTGTATCAGTTCTCTGAAGCATGCTACCCTGTACAATCAGGCAAACTCACAACCCAACTCACATCATGAATGTTCATTTTGAATTTATGATCTATTGTTTATGAGCACTTGGCATTTACATTTGCATTTACATTGCTGTTTTGATTTTTCTTTGGTCAGGAAATAAAGAAGATTTTATCTCTTTTTAGAGTACAGAAGTTTATCTGGTTACTGACCACACCTCTCTATCCTCTGTCTTTTATCTGAATGATCCGAGCTGCCGTCAGTCAGTCAGTTAAATGATGCTGAGTCACTCCCTGCAGTCTTGTCTCTAGCAACAGAGTTTGTTTACCTGAATAAATGACAAGATTTAAGCGTACCCCCCATTTTCTGTCACATACACTTCTGTCACTCCCTGCACTTAAGCATTCACATGTACTTATCTGTATATAGATATTCTGTCTGAGTGACAGGTTCATCCACTTTCTATGTAAACCACCACATAATGATAAAACATGGCAAGACCATTCACCTCATATTAAACATTCCCATTCCCATTCAACTCACATCATGAATTTGCATTTTACATTTATTATCTATTATTTATGAGCACTTTGCATTTCCATTTGCATTTATATTGCTGTTTTGATTTTTCTTTGGTCAGGACTCAGAGATAAAGAAGATTTTATCTCTTTTTAGGCCTCGTTCACACGGCTGATTGCAGGGGCGGATTTGAGGCGTATTGCGAGCCGTACTGCACTGCAATACGGCTGAAATCCGTCCCAATCATTACGGTAATCCACAGTTCTCATAGAGAACTATGGATTCCGTCTCCCCTCCCTGCTCGAGAAAGTGACATGCACAGTATCCCGCCGGGATACGCGCCGTGGATAATGGCTGTCTATGGGCCGGCGAGCTGCCGGCCCTTCGCCCCGCCCCCACTGCACAGTAGCCGCCGTAATTGTGGGGCGAAATCCGTCTCCGCTTTTACGCCGGCAATAAGCCGTGTGAACATCGCCTTAGAGTACACAAGTTTATCTGGTTACTGACCACCTTTCCACACCTCTCTCTCCTCTGTCTTTTAACTGAATGAGTTTTAGCTGCCATCAGTCAGTCAGTTCAGTGATGGTGAGTCACTCCCTGCAGAGTCTTGTCTCTAGCAACAGAGTTTGTTTACCTGAGTAAATGACAAACTTTCACCCTTTAGATCTCTGTAGCCTTGTATACTACAATTTATAAATCTTCTGCAGTCATGTCACTGTAACAGGAATAGTGAAGAACAGCACAGCTAATATGCCAATCACTGCTATAGAACTAAATTAAAGTCACAGAAGGGGAAAGCTCTCTTTAAAACATAACATTTATTCAATATATTAAAAAATATAATGCTAGAAACCTCTACTAATCACCACTACTATAGAACTACCCACAGCATTGCCAGGAAGTGTGAGTCTAAAGCTGGCTGTGGCTCTGTGAAACTACTGACACATTTTTTGTGTAGATTATACAATCGAAAGTTTCAGTCTGCAGAAACAGGGTATGTGCTGGCTGGTGTTCTTCTCCTGACCTTTTGTCATCCAATAAGACAAAAAAGGGTAGTAATGAAAAGATAGACAGAAAGTCATTTGTTTATGATAGCATTTATATTCCCAAGAGAGCACAGGGCTCTTTTAGCGTATGGTAAAAAGAGAACACCATTTACAACACTTCCATAGCTCAGACATGTTTAGAGTGGCCTCAGCATTTCAGTATACCAGGGTTTTACTTCACCTACAATGTTCTAATCTTAAAAGGGCTGTCTCACTAGAAGTATTGGGTTTTATGTTAAAGATCTTGCAAAAACAAGTCACTTTGCAATTTATGTCCATTAACAGTGTCCTACCTATTCTGAGATATCCCCTCTTGTATGGGCTGCATCAGCTCCTCAGGTCACTATAGCTACGGACCTGTTTACTTTCTCATGATAGGTTGCCAGCGCTGGTTGCTATAATTACAGACCTGGCTTCTACTGCAGCTTAGTAGAAGCCAGTAAACACGCCCCTGAATTCAAAATGAAACCAAGAAAACAGGACTGAAGTGAGATGAATCAATGTAGTGACACAACCCCTTTAAGTTGTTGCTATGGGGAAACAGTCATAAAAAGAAGTTTTAAAGGCGTTTTCTCACCAGAAGGCTTAGCTTTTAATATGTGTGGAAAGGTAAAGGAAAGCTATTTGCAAATACATTGCTGGTTTGATTTTGTTTGTTTAAGAGATAAAGAAGATTTTATCTACTGCTAGTGTACACGAGTTTCTATAGGTTACTGACTACCTCTCCCTGCTCTTTTTTATCTGATTGCTCCTCAAGCTGCTGCTGTCTGACCATTTTGAGTCACTCCCTGCTGAGTCTTATCTCTAGCAGGAATTTTTTCATCTAAGTTCATCACAAGTTTAAACCTTTAGAGCTCTGTAGCTTTGTGCACTACATATTATAAACCTCCTATAGTCATATCACTGTAACAGGAATAGCTAGGAAAAGCAGAGCTAATATGTAACTGCTATAGATCCACCCACAGCCTAACCAGGAAGTGTGATTCTAAAGCTGCCTGTGGCTCTGTGAAATCGCATTGTTGAGAAAACCCCATTAAGTTTGATTATAATGTTCTAGTATTTCTCAGGAACCAGGCTTGGATATTTTAATACAATGATGCAAATTTATGTTACCTGAGACCTAAGTTAGTACCCACTGATAAATACAGTCCAGATGCAGTTTAGTTCAGCTGATTATAAAGTCTGGGAGGAGAGGTGAAGCCCATAGGGCAAACATAATGAAGACAAAACACTCCAAGTATATACTGAAGACTTTATGGTAAGATATCGACCCCAGATAAGTTATTGATCAACTGAGTTCTCCGAAAACACATCCCTCTGGTTCTACCCATGGCCATGCCCTCCAAATAAACAGTTTTGTTGAAATTTAAATATTAGCATTGACTGTATTTGTCAAGCACAAAAGATCAAGCAAAATTCTCAAAATACCTTCTTGCAAAAAGGCAACTACTGATACTGACCACAAGATAACACTAAAGCCATCTTTAGTATTAGGGTTGACTATGATGTTCTTCACTCATTCTAATACAAAGAAATGGCATATCTGTTTTTTCACAACTGAGATTTCAAATCCGCATTAAAAAAAAAAACCAGCATAGCTCATAATGTGTACTGTGGCACAGACTTGTGTTGTAAACAGTGGGATAATGATTCCAATAGATTTGTTTGTGGATTGTGACAAGTAATAAGCTTGTTTAAACATTTCTTTAAAGGGGTTGTCTTACTACACAGATTAGCTTTCAACATGTAGGGAACTGTAAATGAAACCATTTTCCAAATATATTGCTTTATTTATTTTTCTTTGTTGAGGAGATAAAAGTGATTTTATCATCTCTGAGTGCACTCAGGTTTCGCTAGGTTACTGACCTGCTCTGCCATGTTTTCCCCTGCTGTTTGTCTTATCTGATAGCAGGGATGACATCATCCCACAGGTTGGCACACAGAGCTGCCAGTTTAAATGTTATCTGATCAAACAAACAAAGGAGACTTATTACTTTTGTTGACTTTAGATAAACATCTCCTGCTCTCATGTCAGAGTAATTAGCAGACCTTTGAATACTGAGCTGATATGCTAATCACCCACAGCCTGACCAGGAAGAGACAGGATGCATGAATAAAAGCTGCTTTTAGCTCTATGAAGTAGAGAGGTGAGACAAGTCCTTTAAGTTTCAGTCATGCTGTTCTAAACATATGATGTATGCTGCTATGTAATAATGGATGGCTTTTTTATCTTCTACCTTTTTTTACCAAGATGTTTTGATTACTTGAAAATAATAGCGATTTGTTCACCTTAAAAATACACAAACATTTAAATTTTTTAGATCTCAAAAGCCCATTTCTCGCATTAGAGAAAATACCATTATTATAGAAGAGACCCTATTCCAGATCCTGCATCTCAGAATAGGAGATACAAGTTCTGAATTTTAATCTATTCATCCCTTTAAATAAATTTCATAGGTGCCAACATTGACAGTTTAGTTTCAGATCTGTCCTATAGATTGTACACTCACCACTGGTGTATGTGGTTGTTGTCTCTGGATCTGTTGTCAATGGCATCATAGAAAAGATAAAGTAAGGTCAAACATAGAACATGCATTTTCTTTATCTCTGATATCCTAATAAATTTAGTTCCATATTTTGTGCTTACCCATTGACTGGCTTGCAATGACTTGAAAGATGAAGGTCAGATATAAGAGATACATGGTTATGTTATCCACTGGATGTCACAAACATTAAGTTATTGGTGTTTAGCGTAAGATCGAGTCTTTGTGAGATGTCTCTCCTCTAGGACATCAATGCTCAGTATGAGATACTTTTATAAGGCTTAGAAAGGAAGACACCCTTCATCACACACAAATATGCATTTCCTTGTCTATTAATTTCCCTACAAAATATAGCCCTTTGAATAGGAACGCATCAAAGTTATTGAATGCAGAGATAACAGCACTGAAGTAACTGTAGCATGAATTGTTTTCTTTAAATATTTTACATAGTTTACCACAAATATCTATGTAGTGAAGACAAGCAAACTCTCCCAAATGCGTTCATGACAATAAGCCAATTTCTGCTATCTACCTATAGTATTCCCCAAGGTCACCCTGATCAAGATTGTAGACTATGAGATATATCACTCATTCTTTTGTTGTCTAATGTTTCCTTGGTACTGCAGCATACATGCAGTAACTAAATGGGAGAAAAACAAAGATTGCATTTAAAAACCTTCAACAGTCTACAATCATCCCTATAGCTGTTTTCTTGAGTCAACTGAGTTTATTTGCATTAGATAATGTTCAATATGGAAACTGAATCGAGGTGACCAGAGGCATATGATGTTAGACGCAGGTTATCTAGCAGCGATTCATACACTGGTGAACAACACAACTGACAGATTGGCTCCATGTTAAAGGGGTTTTCTTACTACAGACATTGATAGTAGTATAATGTTTTATCGTGTTAGCCATAGAAAGTAGAAGAAGAGTGAAGAAATCAGGCGATACCTTTTAGAGGGTAACTGAGTATATTTGATGGTGAGCTTTCGAAAGTACTAGCTCTCTTCTTCAGACATGATGTTATATATGGTATAACATCATGTTTGAAGAAGAGAGCTAGTACTCTTAAAAGCTTACCATCAAATATATACTCAATTAGCCTCTAAAAGGTATCGCCTGATTTCTTAACTGTTCTACTACAGACATTGATGGCATATTGCTAGGATACGCCATCAATGTCTGATAGTTCCCTCAGGTCAGAACGGAAAGGTTTCGGGGCTCATTAAGGAGGTAGGTCCAGGTCCCACTTCTGGACCTGTACCTATCAAACATTCAAGGTATATCCTAGCAATATGCCATCAATGTCTGTAGTGAGAAAACCCCTGAACTAAGCTCTGTACCAAGAACTGTCGAGCAGTAGAGCACAGTAACAGAACAATTGTGCACTAGACTTGGTCACATAACCTCAAATATCTGCTGCAGATCTTCACTATTATTAGTGTGAACTGTGGCTCAGATTGGTATTATAAACAGAAGGATCAGGATTCCACTCAGTTTATATGCGGATTCCGAACAGGAATATGTTTTGTGTGAACATGGCTTTAAGTTCCAGTCATGCTGTGTGTAATAATGGATTGTTTTTTATCATCAACCTTTTGTTACCAAGTTTTTATTACTAGAAAATATAAGCTATCTGTTGCCCTTAAAGGGGTGTTCTGTGACCTATTCATCTTCATTGGTCCGTCAGATTATGAGTAAAAATAGAAGATAAAACTCATACTTTCCTCCCGGACTCTCTCCTTCACTTTCGGCTCCGGTCCGTTTATCCCACCGGAAGTACAGAACATTCATCGTTCACATGACAGCTGCAGCCGATTACAGGACACAACATCATGTGCACATGACCTCTTTGGAATATAGTAGTAGCTAAGTACATCAGATATCCCACACATGATGTGTGCTGTGATATAGGACGTTAATTTATGCTGTGGATTCATTGCAGATTTGTTCAACATGGGAGTCAAAATCTCCCAAAAAAATCAATGGGGCACATTTATCAAGGTAATTAGGACAGAATTCTATCACAAATTGCAGCACAAATAATGACATGCATGCTTTACAACACATTTCTCCAGGTAATAAGTGCAGAATTCGGGCACAATGTACATAAAAAATAATGGCCTACATGCTTTACACTACATTTATTATGTGTTTTATATGGTTTCTAGATACTCCTGCACCTCCTCCGGGGTGTGGCCTCAGTAAAGGGTGTGGCTTCATGGAAGGGACATAGCTTATCGAAATTTTGGCGCAGTTAGTGATGAAAGTAATCCAACCTGTAAGAGGTATAAAATCTGATTAGACCATTCTAACATGTGTCACATTTATGAACACAATGATAAATGTGGTGCATTGTGAGACTGTTCAGTCTAGCTTTACACTAAGAGTTAGACAGTATTGATACATCTGCCCCACTGTGTTGTGAATCTTGATTTGGATTACCAATCTTCACTATTCCCCCCCCCCCCCCCAACTTCCTTTCGCAATGTCTTCCTTGTCCTTTGGCGGACTCTGTACACCCAGCCTCCGGTAATCGCATGTCATCACATGTGACTGCTGAAGCCAATTACATTTGACCTCATACACCAGAAAATCTGCCAGCGTGAATTTACTCTAGTAACCATCATTTCAGCCGGAGCCAACCCCAGCGGCAGAACCATCTTGCTTCCAGCAATGAGCAGACAGAGGAAAAAATGGAACACCACAAGAAGTCACGGAATACTCCCTTAAAGACATCAGTCATGAACAGTGCTTTATACAAACTACAAAAGTTGAGAAGTTTTGTACCCTTCTATCGAAGATTCCCAACACTAAGCACCAGAGAAGAAGCAGTAATAGCCATTGACCTTGTTGTATCATCCTAGGAGCCAATGGTCACTACATAGATGGTGTGCGGAGCAGAGGTCAATAAGTCTGCAGTTGACTAGGTTGCTTCTGTGGACACTTCTGCTTTCCTGTCTAGAAGTTATGAGTCGTAATTATACTGTATATAGAAAAGAAACTGCAAATCCCCCTAAAGACTCTAAGGTAATATGTAATATATTAAATATATAATATAATATATTGGACTGGAAGATAAAGTGATAATAGAGATGTAGAAACAGACATATGCATCAAAAATTATAGAGATTATTCATCTGCTACAGAAGAATCCTAGAGTCTTTCCCAAATGACCAACAACTGTTTATGCTTGTGTGACCAACATGCAGGTTTATTGCAACTACAAACATTACAGCTGGAATGAGAGCTTAACTGAGTTCATTAGGTGCCAAAAGGTTAAAGACACCATGAATGTAATTACTGGATTCCGTTTGTTGGATGTATGTAGAATATTACAGTTTACTCTGATTTCTTATCAGCAGTAGACAAAGAATTTACAACAATACCCAGGTCTCTAGGTGAGAATGAGATTACATGCAGGTGGGGATTTCCACTGAATCTTTTAGTGGTGAAAGGCAGACAACAGTTTTCATATCTCCAATGGAAGCAATAGAAACAGCTGAAGAATGGAACATTTTACCAGTGTCTTCCAACTACATGGAGATGCACCCACCAAGCAAATCATCTTTAAAAGTGAACCCTGAGTGGACTGAACTAGAGAAGAATGGACTTATGAGCCAGTAGTACTGTGCTAAGCATATGATGCTGTTATGCATCTGGATTGCTCTTTCCCGGATTTTCACCTCTTTTTCTACAAAAAATTTTGTGCTACCCATATTATAGTTCTGTATTGTAATGACTTGTTTGTACTAAAGAGGTTTTCCCTTTCTGGAACTTCAGCATCACTCTCTCGGCCGTATTCAGAACTGCACAAGTGCAGCCAGCTTCCCATTCTCTGTGGCCAGTTAGCAAACTACGAGTTGGCCTTTGTGGCAGAGCGACCTCAGGCAGTTGCAGGGTTCTGCCACTAGGTGGCGTATAGTAGGAGACCTGCTGCCGACATGCCACCAAAAAACCTGGTTTCGGTGGGGGAAGGCAACCATTTAGCGTCAGTAACCATAGGTTACTGACATTTGTAGCTAGTAATGCTGTTATGCGGCTAGCGATCGGTTGCCTTTCTTGGGACTGTCACAGTGTTAGCTGACAGGCCGTCCCAACGTTCCAGGACGGGGTTTTGGTAGGTTTCTGGAGACCTATTAAAGGCCTCCTACTTCAGGTGATCAGGGGGCTTGGTCTGCTGCCTGAGAGTGGAGCAGTGGAGATGCTGGTGAGAGGCTCTGGCCGCCCAGAGGCTTGAGAGAAGCCAGGAACCAGTGGAGACTGGTAATTTTTTGTGCTTATGTGGCTGAACGGTAGGTTCAGACCACAGATAGAGAGGGTTTGATTTATTTTATTGCTAAAGGCTATAAACCTGTGCCAGAATAAAACAGGCTGAGGCCAGAAAGAAAGAAACCTTAGTCGGTGTGCCATTCCGTTTACCAAAGACAGCGTTCCTGTGCGCTAAGAACCCCCAGGATGGTCTAGGATGGTGTTTAAGCAAGTGTGAGTCGTCACACCTTGGACACATAAGTTACAAGATGGAAAAAGTTGAAAATACTTGGTGCCTTCCCTCCTACGGAGGCCATGCCCTTAGTTATAAAAGGACTGGCAGACTTCTCCATGTAACAGGGCCATGATGCCCTGTTAGGCCTCGTTCACATGGCTGATTTGGGGACGGATTTCAGCCGTATTGCGCGCCGCATTTGCGCTGCAATACGGCTGGAATCCGTCCCAGCCATTACGGTAATCCACAGTTCTCATAGTGACATGTCAATTATTTACGCCGTGTACGCGCCGTGAATAATGTCTATGGGACCGGTGGGCTGCCCCCCCCCCACCCCCGCGCCCCCGCTGCCCGGAGCCGGCGTAATTGCGGAGTGAAATCCGTCCCCGCAATTACGTCGGCAATAAGCCGTGTGAACCGGGCCTTAGAGTAAATGGCACCAGGAAATGAGGTTCCTTGGATTCCAGCTTGTAGGAGGAGGTACAGTGAGCTCACTGCAATATTTTGCATGTTTAATAATGCATTGAATAAAACATAAATCCCCCGAATGCAGTTAGCAGC
Source organism: Phyllomedusa bahiana (assembly GCA_025379985.1). Classification (NCBI taxonomy): domain Eukaryota; kingdom Metazoa; phylum Chordata; class Amphibia; order Anura; family Hylidae; genus Phyllomedusa; species Phyllomedusa bahiana. Next base: position 12,025 of record JAODAL010018856.1, read on the forward strand.
CAAGAGAGTCATCGGCCACAAGGAGTGGCAACTAATGTCATGTTGGTTCTTGCTGAGGTCTCGCTTCTTCGCCCTTTTCTCGGCTATACACACACCAATGATGAGGGGATAGATGGATTAACCCCTGTGGTGGTGGGAGTGTCTGTCAATTTACTTAAGGTTTATCTTTCATCGAGATTGATATCGATATTAATTCTTTCAGAAAAGCTATAGTTCTATGAAGATGATTAAAAGTTTGCAGTTTTTAAATATGACAGACGAGCTACTCTTCTGTATTTAGTATATTTCCATTTTACTGAGAGATGCAATTATCACATTCCCCCAAATGACATTTCTCATTTGCTTCTCTTGCTGTTTTACGTCTTATCATGGACTATGTGATCCTATATGTATAAACAATTGTTACTCATTGTTTAGTTATAAAAATACTTACTAGGGTTTGCCCCAAGGCAGGATTTTCGGTCGGATTTACAGACGGTTTCCGAATTTGAAAACAATTGACAATTTTGAAACAGTGTAATACTACACGGTTAATTTTGCCAAATTTTAACTGCCACCAAAATAAATATCTTTGTCTGTAACACAGTTAATATCAATGAATTTGGTTATTAACATACGTGACATATTTGGGGATAAAACAGCTAGTGTACCCTTACTCTGTGTTTCATGTAATTTTTTTAATTTTTAACTCAAGCCTTAAAAAAAAATAACATCTGAATTAGAGATGCTGTGCAGATTTTAACCAATTGGATACATTTTACTCATAATAAGATATTGTCCCGCCGCTATTCGCACAGTCGCTTGCGCCAACCTTGCGCCTTTGCTTTGCAGCATTCCTCTCATTTGGCCATGCTGGAAACATTGTGCTGCTGCATCAGTCCCTCTTTCCTATGGGAGGCACAGGTGAACCCTGCTGGAATTTATGCCCACAATGTCCTTATGGATACGGCTTCCCTAGCCTATCCCCTTCTATCTGTGAGGTTATTAAGCAGCTCTTCCCCACACTCTTTGCCTGATCCTTCCCTCTGCTTGGTTAATTTCAGTCTGCCTTTCCTTGTTTCCTTGTGTTTCTGTCTTGTTCCTAGCCTGTGTTCCTAGCTTATGTCCTAGTCCATGTTCCTAGTTTATGTGCCTAGCCTAGTTCCTAGCCCATGTTCCCACATGTGTTTCTGTTTATGTGCTTGTTCATGTCTCTTGTTTGCCTGTCTGCCCTTGTTTCCTGTGCCAGAACCTTGGCTTCTGATGACTTCTGTTTGGCCTCTGTCTGGCTTCTGTTTGGCTTCTGTCTGGCCACTGCCATGGTTCGGTTCCTTGTCTTGTCTTGCCTAGTCTCTGCCAGAGTATTTTGTCTGTCTGTATTTAGTTCTGCCCCCGTTTCTGTTTGTGCATTGTTCAGTATGTTATCTGTCTCCACGTTTCAGTACCTGTCACGTCTCCTGTACCTGTTCCATTTGCTTGCCCCCTAGTCTGCTTGTCCTGTGTATCTCTGTCTTGTGTGGTGCCTTGCATTGGCGCTTCTGACTCTTAGCTGGTCCGCTGCCACTGCCGGGAACTGCTCTGGGGTAGCACCTTGCAGCTCTTGTGGGTTAAGCCAACCTTACCATTAGAGGCTCTGTGAAGAACCCGATGACTGCTTAGTTATGCCCCCTCAGAGCAAACCCATTCAGTGGCACAGTGGGTCCACAACCCGCTATTTCCGAGTCAGATGTTATATTTTGTGGAAACTATTTAATTAATTATTTTAACTGTATATCTTAGGTTTATAAAATTAAAAAGGTTTTCTTACCACAATAATTAGCTTTTATATGTAGGGAAATTTAAACGAAAACTATTACCAAATACATTGCAGTTTTGTTAAGGGGATAAGGAAGATTTTATCTACTGCTATTGTATACAATTTTCTCTTGGTTACTGACCATCTATCTCTGCTCTCTCTCATCTCTTATTGCTCCAAGCTGCCTTCTGACCATGGAGAGTCACCCCACGTTGAGTCTTATCTCTAGCACAGGAGCTTGTTTATATAAGTTACTGACAAGTTTTAACCATTAGAGATATGTAGCCTTGTGTACTGCTATTTACAAACCTCCAGCACTCTTGCCACTCTTATAGAATCAGCTATAAATATCAGAGCTGATATGCCAATCACTGCTATCTATAGAACCACCAACAGCCTGACTAGGAAGTGTCCAAAGCTGTTCGTCTCTCTACGAAACAGCATGGGGAGACAACCCCTTTAATATCAGGTTTTTTAGTAAATCTTCCATCTTCTGGTCCATTGGGAATAGTGGATGTATGTAGACGGTCGTCAGCTCTGCTTGCACAGATAAAGAGTTGGTAGCAGGTTACAAAAGCTATGTTTTGGACTTAGTAAGGAAGAAAATTTGTGATATTTATGATTCTGCAACCAATCACTGACCTCTATTTACAAAACACTAACAAAATAATAAACATTTAAATTTAGATTTTTAGGAGCAAAACAATAACTATGCAATTATGTGACAAGAATCTGCAGAACTAAACAAATGTTAAATAGCAGAAAGTAAAATTTATACATTGCCTTGTGAAAGTATTCGGCCTCCCTTGAACTTTTCCCCCTTTTGCCACATTTCAGGCTTCAAATATAAAGATATAACATTTTTATTTTTTCGTGAAGAATCAACAACAAGTAGGACACAACTGGGAAGTGGAACAAAATGTATTGGATAGTTTAAACTTTTGTAAAAAATAAAAAACTGAAAAGTGGGGCGTGCAAAATTATTCAGCCCTTTTACTTTCAGTGCAGCAACTCGCTCCAGAAGTTCAATGAGGATCTCTGAATGATCCAGTGTTGTCCTAAATGACTGATGATGATAAATATAATCCACCTGTGTGTAATCAAGTCTCCGTATAAATGCACCTGCTCTGTGATAGTCTCAGGGCTCTGTTTAAAGCGCAGAGAGCATCGTGAAGACCAAGGAACATACCAGGCAGGTCCGTGATACTGTTGTGGAGAAGTTTAAAGCCGGATTTGGATACAAAAAGACTTCCCAAACTTTAAACATCCCAAGGAGCACTGTGCAAGCGATCATATTTAAATGGAAGGAGTATCAGACCACTGCAAATCTACCAAGACCCGGCCATCCCTCTAAACTTTCATCTTAAACAAGGAGAAGACTGATCAGAGATGCAGCCAAGAGGCCCATGATCCCTCTGGATGATTCAATAACAGAGTTAAAAAAGGGTTTGGATGCATTTCTGGAGTGTAATTATATAACAAGTTATAGTGACTAGGATTCTGGAGAGGGGATGTTGATCCAGGGATTTTTCCAATTGCCAGATTGGAGTCGGGAAAGAATTTTTTCCCTCAAATTATGACAATTGGCTTCTACCTCATTGGGGATTTTTGCTTCCTCTGGATCAACACTTTAGTAACACATTAGCAAAATAGGCTGAACTGGATGGACATCTTGTCTTTTTTCGGCCTTACAAACTATGTAACTATGTAACTATATGTAACTGCAGAGATCTAAGCTGAGGTGGGAGAGTCTGTCCACAGGACAACAATCAGTCGTACACTGCACAAATCTGGCCTTTATGGAAGAATGGCAAGAAGAAAGCCATTTCTCAAAGATATCCATAAAAAGTCTTGTTAAAAGTTTGCCACAAGCCACCTGGGAGACACGAAACATGTGGAAGAATGTGCTCTGCTCAGATGAAACCAAAATCCAACTTTTTGGCCACAATGCAAAACTATATGTTTGGTGTAAAAGCAACACAGCTCATCCCCCTGAACACACCATCCCCACTGTCAAACATGGTGGGGGCAGCATCATGGTTTGGGCTTTTCTTCAGCAGGGACAGGGACGATGGTTAAAATTGATAGGAACATGGATGGAGCCAAATAAAGGCCCCATTCTGGAAGAAAATCTTTTGGGAGTCGCAAAAGACCTGAGACTGGGACGGAGATTTATCTTCCAACAAGACGATGATCCCAAACAAAAAGCAAAAATCTACAATGGAATGGTTCACAAATAAACGTATCCAGGTGTTAGAATGGCCATGTCATAGTCCAGACCTGAATCCAATCGAGAATCTGTGGAAATAGCTGAAAACTGCTGTTCACAAACGCTCTCCATCCAACCTCACTGAGCTCCAGCTGTTCACAAACGCTCTCCATCCAACCTCTTTGGGAGCTCCAGCTGTTTTCCAAGGAAGAATGGGCACGAATTTCAGTCTCTCTATGTGCAAAACTGATAGACACAGACCCCAAGCAACTTGCAGCTGTAATAGAAGCAAAAGGTGGCGCTACAAAGTTTTAACTTAAGGGGTCCGAATTATTTTGCACGCCCCACTTTTCAGTTTTTTATTTTTTACAAGTTTAAAATATCCAATAAATATCGTTCCACTTCACAATTGTGTCCCACTTGTTGTTGGTTCTTCACAAAAAAATAAAAATTTTATATCTTTATATTTGAAGCCTGAAATGTGGCAAAAGGTTAAAAAGTTCAAGGGGGCCGAATATACACCTAAGGCATATAGGTTTTCATAATTCTTCAGCAGTAATGCATTTTCAAAAAATTCCTATATGCCTTAGGTGTTTTACTTAGTTTTTAGTGTGCCACTGATATTTGGAATAGATGTATGTTATTGCCTTGCCAGTGTGCACTTATGCTTACGTTTTTGTTTTTCAAAAAATGCTTTTGGATGTGCAAAGTCAAATAAAGTTTTTATATCTTATATGGGGATATTGAATCTTCAGAAAATGACATGTAACCATTGAATTACTGCTTAGCAAATATCACATTGTTATTTAAATGTGTATGGACTGCTTACAATGTTGTACCTGTATGTTTTGTGTGCAGTGGCTAGAGGGTTCAAAGTGGATGAGTAGCAACTGATCAGATAATATTGGTCATTGTACATTGGCCATTGTATAATATTGGTCATTGTATAATATTCAGTAATAGTATAGGGGTATTCAATCACTATGTTGTGGTAATTTGTGGTTGTGTTCTGGCAGTGTATTCAGGTCCTTATGTAGTAGCATTATTAGTAATATTGGTTGAATGTGGTTTCAAGATATAATATCCCAGGAAGGAGCTTTGTATAGTGAAAATATTGTATTCTTAGGCCATTGTAACTTGAAAGACCTTTGTACTGGGTTAAAGCTGTATTTTACATTGAACATTGGATACAGTACCAGTCTTACTGTTAAAATAATGGAAAACTGTAGGACTATTTTTAGTCAGTTTGATCTGTTGGGCAGCCTTTCTTTAACTGACTTGGTACTACATTGTTGTACATGGAAACCACCACCCATATGTAAACCAGATTATAATTCAATTTTCTGAAGTTTTGTCACATGTTCAGCATGACAATAGATTCTCTAGACATAGGTACTGGCATCTTACTCAGCTGTGTAATTTCTCCAAAATAGAGGAGCTCTAAATGTTGAGATCCCCACAGACCTTAAAAGCTGAGAAAGGGCTATATATTCTCCAGTGTGCTATAGATGGTGGCAGAAAAAGAAGAAATAACGGTTTGTGGCAATCACCAGGCTTTTTTTGAAGTTTCTTCTAACAAGATTTACAGGTAAAGACACACAGTATAGTGGCTTACAGCTGTTTCGGGTCACCTAACACTGTCTAAAGTGTCCCATATACTGCCCAAATAGCTGTAATTATCATATCCCTAAGTGCTAATAACACCAGATGAGCATACTTTTTAACAGGAAATGCAATAAAATATTCGACAATTAGAAAATAAAAATAGGTCAGACAAAGAAATGTGTTTTACAATCAGTAAAAAAAATAGTTGATACACTCCCTTTGAGCTCTATAAACAGCCTCAGCGGTAAGTAATGATAAAGCATATGGTACAAAGAAATACTAAAACAAATAAAATAATAATAAACTACATATATTGAAAAGGCTTCACCCCTTTGACAATCTCTTCTTGTGAGAAGAGTCCTTCTATAATAAATTGATCACAAAGTATTCCCCCTTTGGAACTCCCTAGCGGTAAGATGCAATTTGTGGTGATATTTGGCAGTAAAGTGTACACTTTTCCTGCAGCACCATCACAGGGTAAACTAGGCATTACACAGACCCTTTTCAAATCAATGGGCTGTTTTTTGTAGTGCAGGACTAAACAGATCCACCAGAGCAAGGGACACACTCTTTGTAATCACTCTCCACTTGACGTAAAAGATAAAAATCCTGAACAGAAGATCCCTCGCTATGAATGACAAATTTTATAGTAGGGTAGAGAAAAATGAGTTTTCTAGACTGGAGAACTCCGTTTGTCTGCCGATGCAGCATCGAAAAGACTCTACTTTCAAGATTTCAATCAACCACTAAATGCTAAAACCAAAACAAATAAATTATACATCTCCCTTATCTTATTTTTTATATACAAACAACATCAAAATACGAAAAACTATGGTCACAGAACTGCTAGTTGAGACAAGCTTGTCTTCAGGCATCACCCTAACAGTATAATGTTGTGTAGTAATATAATGCAGTGGGACAGTTACTTTTTCTTATATGACTATACAGTGCCTGCTGCAAGGATTACACATCCCAGAATAAATAGTTTTCTGAGCAAAATAAACTCTTTCCTGCCCAGTGGCATACATTATACAACACTGGCTGCTGGGACTAATAGATTGCCTGGAAGTAAAACACTGACAAGCAGTAATACACTGTATACAATATATATTATTTAACTGGGTTGTCCAGTTCCTTAAAAAATATAATATTATAGTTACATAGTTAGTAGGTTGGAAACAGACATATGTCCATGAAGTTTGATATTGCAATAACCCCTCATTGTGCCACTTTCCAAATTCATGTGCTGCAAGTAAAAAGGACACCTGACAGCAGGGAGATTCCGATTCCTTCTTTCTCTTCCACTTTATTTGGGTTCACAGACACAGATATTTATACAGGCGTTTTAGAGGTGTGGTAACATTTATCAACATCATTTTAGAGGTGTGGTAACATTTATCAACATCATCATTACTTTATACTTTGATTACTATTACAAAAACCATTGATAACATTTATCAACATCATCATTACTTTATACATTGTTTACTATTAGAAAAACCATTGGCTCCATTTATTTATAATACAGTATTATTGGTTACCTTTAACCCCTTAAAGGGGATTTGCCACCAGACCAAGTACTGACCTCCGTTCAGCATGAGAGCAAGATGTAAACAAATCACGCTGAGTCATGAAGCTGCAGGGGAGAGAGGGAGAGGGGAGGGGGGAGTGAGGAATCCAAGGAGCGTCTCAAAACTTAAGTGAACTAATAAACGTACAACAGTGGATTCAATACAGCAAGACACAGGTCATACACGCACTGTCGGGAAAAACCCTTTATCTGCAAAAAGCTAAAGTAATAAAACAAATCACGAGCTACAGAGACCACAAGAAACACATACCGAGCCCAAACCTCAAAGGGGGTCCTGTGACAGTTCACTCAAATAACAAAAATTAACTTTGGGTTCTATATAAAAAAGAGAACACCTATTCAAAACAGCACTTGAAAGCCTTTATCAGATAAAAGCAGGGGTCATAACACTACAGCATTATTCTGTAACAAAAGAAAACAATTGCTACCCCCGGGGCCTAAAAGACCCTTCATTCTGCCTGTCATCAATAAAAGTGATTCCGCAAGGCGGCCTTTCAGCCCTGGGTCGGACTAGGGAACTTTGAGGTAACCAAGGGGATTGAGAAAAAGCTGTAGCTCTCAAAATTTTTACTTTTTTAAACACAATATTTAGAAAAGTGATTTAAAACCCATTTTGGAGGTTCCCACCAACATTTCATGGTGGGAAAACCCTTTTTTGGACCCAGCCGTTTTTGGGCCTTTCCCGACGAGCCATTTTTTGAAAACTGACATGGTCACTTTTTTGTGAAAAAACTTTTTAAAGCTTTCACCATCCATGTGATTCAGAGATGTTTTCTCCCTGACACATTGTACTTTTAAATTAGTAAAACATTTTGGTCCATCATTCCTTGTTTGTTTGTGAAAAATATTAAAATTTCAGAAAATTTGGAAAAAATTTTTTGTTTTTAAAGTTCAAAATTTTTTGCGGCAAAACAAAATTATTCAAACCCAAAAAAGTTTTAACAAACATCTACCATATGGTCCTTTGGGTGGGATAATTTTTTTTAGAAACGAAAAAGCGCTGTGTTATGACATTTGGGGCCTTTGGAGTTGGGTTTTACTACCCCCTGCCATGTAATTTTTGAAAAGTATTAAAAAAAGAATACTTTTTTAAGAAGACGGCTGGCCCTTTAATACATGGCGTTGGTTTTCCGGGCACTGCAACGCATAAAAAAGCAAAATGATATAAGTTTTACTCACAGGGTGAAAATTACATCGATACCCAATTTGTAATTTTTTTTGTTTTTAAAAGCTTAACACAATAAAAAAAAAAAATTTTATTAAACAGAAAAACACGTTTTCCCCTTCCCTTTCCAATCCAAGAGCCATAACTTTTTATTTTTTTGTGTACAAAGATGTGTAGGGGCTTGTTTTTTGGGGAGGATTTGAATTTTTATCATTTTTGGGGGGACAAGGCTTTTTGATTAGTTTTAATTCCAATTTTTTTTGGGAAAGGGAGGGTGAAGAAAAATACTGCAATCCCAGTAGGTTTTTTTTTTTTAACAAGATCACCGTGAGTACCCTGACAAAATTAGATTTATTCTGTGGGGCGATACATTTAAAAGGCGATACCCCCAAATTTTTAAAAGTTTTTTTTATGTGAAGTGATATAAAAAAAAAAATGTTTTTATTGTTAAAAAAAATTTTTATGCATTCTGTCTTCTGACAGTCATAAATTTTTTATTTTTTTCCCTATACAGAGCTGGAAAGGGCTTTTTACCCTCCTACCAAAAATAGCGTACTTTGTTTATTTTTGATCTTTTTTGGGGGATTCACTTTTAAAGGGGGGAAAAGGGCGGGAAAACTTTTTTATTTTATTTTTCGTGTTTGTGTTTTACTGTTTTTTCACTTTTTTTATTTTTTTCACCTTTTTTTTATTTTTCCCCCCATAAGGAAAATCATTTTATAATAAAAAACAATACAAATCTTTACTGTGTACTGGTTTCTATGACAACTGTCACTCACGACGGACATGCCCACAAGGGCACTGCTGGTACGTGACTCACAGAACCCCGGAAGCATTTTATACCTTCTGGGCTGTCTGTTAGTGCGGCTGCTGCGCAGAGACACAGAGGGAGCTCGCTGTGTCTCACTTCAGCTAAATCCTGGTAAATGTGTTCTTTAAAATCTCTTTCTGTTAGCAAAGATTGATTTTCACTTTTTTAACTTCAATTTGGGTTTTCCTATCACAGGTGTGGTATTTGATTTTTTCCCGAGAATTTTTCGGGGAATCACGGGGAAACACGTTGGCATTTGGGGGTCAGACAGGGGCACACATCAGCTCGCGATTATCTATTTGAATCTACCAGGATCCCCGTCCTATCGGATGGCACACATTATGGCACAAGAAAGGGACGTAAACTATATTTTTAATGTATCTTTTCAATCCATTTGGATTTTTTGTACAAACCCCTTAGAAACCGCTTGATAAGCGAAGAAAAACCCTTTGGGGTAGAGGGATAATATTTGTTAAAAACTTCGTAGTAACGTTAATTGGTTGGGGATGGATTAATTTTCCCCTTTTTTTTGTTTGGTAATTTTTTTCCCCTTTTTGTCTTGGTATTGCTTTAGGGAATTGAGGGATTTATACAGTTATACGGGGTCGCCCCTTTTTCAGGGCGGGTTTCTCCGTTTATCTCAATTGGAAATAGATAGACATTAAAAGGCTTGTGGATTTTTTTTCCCCTTTTTTCTTATGTTGCATTAAAAGTTTTTTTTTAAGTGTGCACTTATTTTTCATTATTACCAAGGTAATTTGGGGTTTCAGTGGGTTTTGGCTCAGACAGGGGTGAGAAAAAAACTCAAGCCACCTCTCCCTCCATCCGAAGAAACACCTCTTGATTTTCGACCGGGCAGTAAGAGGGGACTCTGGTGTAAATCTCTATTCTCCCATAATACTGGAGCTAGCCATAATAATCTGTCTCTTCTGTTCCAGGATTTGGGGAGGGGCAGTCTATAATTCATAGCCAGAAGTCGATTCTTCAGAGTTCATAGCAGCTGTGGAAGACTGTGGCAGTGTTAGCTGCGTGCTGGTACCTGCTCCATGATTTAAAAAGGGAATATGACAGGTGCTGCATGGTCTTTTGGCAATAAATACATTCAAATCATCATTCTCTTCCAAAATTGCACCCCACATTTCTTCATTATCCCTTTGTTTCCTTTCAGATTTGTTTATTAAGCTGCTTTTCCCATTCTCCATTCTCTTTTTTTATTTGCATCTTAGTATTTCTTTCTATTTGTCTCTTTTTTTCACTTTGTCACTTGCTCGGTTCTTTCAAACTTACATGCAATTTCTTTCTCTGTGGTCTGTTTTTCCTTCTTTCCTTGGCGTTAGAAACAAAAACAAAAATTCCCCAGTGTAACCCTAAGTAGAGTATCTAATTGTACGTACTTTTCTCTCTCCCTATCCCGCAATTATATGTGTACTTCCCCAACCTTATCATATCACCGGGTCAATGCCTGGTTCCTAATGTCCCCATCATGTTATGTTTATTTATGCCATAAACCAAATTAGCATTATTTTTAACCCAATACAAAAAGAACCTCTATAACCACTTGCTTTGCAGCTCTACTTGGCCTTCCACAGTGTTATCATTCTATACACATTCTAGATATAAAACCAATACTTTCTTTCTAGCCTCTAGCGATAAAATTGCCTCAAAAATTGGCATCTATTCCCACACACTAATTAAATTTTCCTACTATTGCCTATTGTGTTTTTAAGTGATCGCTCTGAATCTGTGTCTTGGTCATTAAATAGCATTATGTTTGTTTCTTGGTCGCTGTGTTTTCTTCCCTCCCCAATGGGGCTTGATTTGGTGTTGACACATGTATGCTCTGGTTGGTCTGACAGTGTCTGAACTGACTGATTCACCATAGAAGGGACAGGAGTGTCTAAGAATACGTAGTTTTTTTGGGGGTTGAGGGGCGCATTTTTTAAATTTGGCACAAAAGGAAATAACCCTTTGATCTGTGCTCTCACTTTCTCTGTGTCTGAAAAAAACAAACAAACAAAAAATTTTTTTTTAAGAAGACAACATCCAACGGGTTTCAAAAACTATAAAGCTCCATAGCACCCAAAATAACATGCAATGTTTCAACCAAAAATTGGTCTTTGTCAAGCTTAAAAGTTTTTGAGGGGTTATTTTTTTTTTTGTCTCCATGGGTTCGGGGTGAAGGGTTTGCTCCATTCCAGTTGATTTGGCTGTGCTGCTGGGGATAATTATGTGTAATACACTTTAAAAATTTTAAGTTAAAAAAAACGCCAAAAGAAAGACAAAAAAATGCACGTGCCTTTCCTTAAAGCGTTTTTCTGACCAACATGGGACCTTGATCACAGCTAACAAATCCACATGTGTCACTTAATAAAAATATATCCTAAAACCAATTAAGACGCTCCTTGTCGTAGGGTGTCTTCTTTGTAGTTAACCCTTTAATCACCAGATTTTAATAGATATTACTTAATTTATATGTATCATCATAAACAATTCATAAATTCTTATACAAGAGTTTGTAAAAATAAACATATATGTAACTCATATTGCTTATGGGGATACAAAACAGAGGAAGGATCTATAACATAAATATTAATAAATATATGACAAGTGATTATGGAAATGTAAACCCTTATTTCCCAGTTTCACATTCTATAATCCAATATGCTTCACATAACCTGACTTTTTTAACCCAGTCTCCTCCTCTCAATGGTTTATTCACCCTTTCCAACGCAAGACACTTGAGAGAGACTAGGGATCCTGCATGTACTTCAACAAAATGCTGTGTGGCTCCTGACAAGTTGGACTGCATATTCCTTATACCGGTAAGATGCTCTGCCAATCCTTGTTTTATTTTATGTATCGTACTTCCTATATACAATGTATTACAGGTGTCACATAAGATCCCAAATGGCATGATGTGTCTCACAATTTATATAGTTATTTATGTCATATTTTTTAGTTCCCATACTGTTTGAAAACGTGTGGTTTTCTTTGACATATCGACATAAATGACACTGATTCCCACCACAGGGATAGAAACCTGTATGATGAAGCTGCTTTTTTATTATCTTTGCTAGTAAAATAGCTAGGTGAGATATCATTTGCTTTGGTTTTCCCTCTCCTCAGTACACATTTTACAGCCTTATCTATAATGTCAGCTGGTATGGGAACTTGTCTGAGTATTGGAAGCAACTACCTTTGTGATTGTTTGAAAATCTTTACTGTATTGTGTTGTAAATACAATTTCTTGATCAAGCTTCCTGTTATTTTTCTCTTTTCCCTTTCTATATAAAAGGGAAACTTGAGATTCCTTTTTCACTTTTTGATAAGCTTCATTTAAAAAAAAAAAGGGGAGATTTAACCCGAAAGGGGGATTCAAAAAGTGAAGGGGTGGGGGCTTTAAAAAAAGAAAGGGACTTTATTTGTATATATGCTGGTGGGTTTTTTTTCGTGCCCGGGGTGACCCGGGCCCCTTTTTCCATTGGTTTTTTTTTTCCCCTTTTATGTACATATTTTCTTTCACGCAACTCTTCCCACAAAACTCCAATAGTTACAAGTTTTGAAACCCTGCGTTTTTTTGTGCTTGTCTCAACAAATCATTTTCTTTTTACCAGCCTCTCTTCTCTTCCAGAACATTTCTCTTAAAACTCTTCAATCTAATCTCCCCTTCCTGGCCCCAATTTTTACCCTCTCTCATCAGCCTCCTAATTCTCTCTATACCTGTTTTCCCTTCTTTTATCAGTGCAACCTGTGATGCCATTAATCTCTGAATCCCTTTCTTTTTGGGGTTCACGACTTTGTAAATGTCCCGTTTCTCTTATTCCCAAAATTTTTTTCCCCCCCTTATCCCAGCAAGACTGAAAATTTAAACCTTTGCTTTTTCCCCAAAAAGCAAAAAAAAAAAAAAAAAAAAAAACCTCTTTATAAACCACAAAACATCTTTTTCTCCCTGTCCGTCTGATTTTTTTTTATTTTAATTTACTTTTTGGAATGCAGTCATAACTAACATAAAATAGTTTTGAGCAACAGAAAAAAAATTTCTGGGTTCGTTAGAACCTCAAACTTATGTGATTCGGTTAAAATTCTTTTCAAACTCAAACTGAATTTCCGAACCCTTTTAAAAAAGCCAAAAGGGGAAAAGTTTGTTCGGGTTTAAATTTTTTTTAAAACCTTTTACGGTATATACGGGTAAAATTTGGATACGTGGAAAAAAACTTAGTGAAGAAAATTTGGCCTAAGAGTGACAAAAAAAAATTTGGGGGGGGGGAGAGGTTTAAAAAATTTAATGCCTTTAATGGCAAACTAAAAAGATAAAGGCCCCAGTTGCAAAGCGGGGCTTAGCTTAGGGAATGTACCCTAGGGGGCCCCAAAAACCCCCCAAATTTTGGCAATAGGAGTTTTGGGGAGATGGGGTTTTGAAAAATTACTAAACCAACAACTGCAAAAAATTAACCTTTGGGCACGAGTATGATTTAGAAAAACCCCAAGACACTTGGGGTAATATATATCCATGTATATGAGAGTTGGGCCCTTAGTGCCCCGCAAGTGTCGCCAAAAAACCGGGCTTCTGGGTGGGGGGAAAGATGCAGCCAGCAATCCCAAACCCCTTCCTAACTTTTGGGCTTTATGGAGAGGAAAATACTATCAAAGCAGTCTCTTCCCTTTCAGAGATTTAGCTTTAAAAGGCGTTCACAAGGCAATTCAGTAAATATAAAAAACTTTGGGATGTGATTTTAGCAGCCCCAAGCGAGCCCTGTTTTTTTTTTTTTTTTATTCAAAAAAAAAAATTTTTTTTGAACAAGGTTTAAAAAAGGGTTTAAAAACTCACTAGTTTAAAAGAGAGAAAAGAGAGCAAACATGAAAGGTTGTAAAATGCATCATTTTTCAAAGGATCCAGGATCCTTTAAAAAAACAGTTTAGCAGTAGGTTATAAAGTCCCAAACGGCGAGAGTCATGGGTCGTTGCCTAGAACCCAAAAGTTTTTCTGCAATAAATTATTAAATCAATGAGGGAAACAGTAAAAGAAGATGTCCCAAAAAAAAAGGATAGGGCATCTTTTTATCAAAAACCGAGGGGATGAAGCCTGAAAAAGGAGAGCCCCAAATCCTCCCCGCTGGGGGAAACCCCCGTTGACAGAGTTTGCATGTTTACATCTTAAACATATGTAGGCAGAAAAAAGAAAGAATAAAGCCCTTTTAAATTAGCGAGGGTGAGAAGTTCAAAGTTAAACAGCAAGAGATACTAAATAACAGAGAAAAAGGGTAACCATTCAGCCTGCTCAGTGACCTCATGTCCTAGAATTATCAATTCTGCACCATACCAGGAATGACGATCAGACATATCCGACGCCTGCCAACATTCCTGTGGAGAGCCACAGTCTGGGAATAATCATTTTTGCTTAAAGGAGTAGAAATAGGAGAGGGGTCTTCCAAGCTTCGTGGTTGGGGGTTTGGGGGGAGGAAATAGTGGAGGGATGATTTTGCAATATAATCCCCGTAACTATGTGAATTATGTTGATCACTTTTAGCCAGAAGGGTTGCAAGACAGAGCAACCCCACCATATGTGTGTCATAGTGCCCCCTCGGGCCCTCATCCCAACAAGTGTCAGAAGCATTAGGATAGATGGCTCTCAACAAAGCTGATATTTTAACCACTGGCGGGATGAGGCAGAGGCGACCTTTCGGTAGCATAGAGGTCGGGAGCCAAGGGAGAGCTGCTATCGGTCCTCCACCCCTCGATCCCAAGAAACCCCCGAGTTTAGTATCTCCTCCTTGGAAAGCGTCAAGAATGCGTATGGCCACAGCAGCAAGATAGTAGGATTGAAAGTCAGGCAGGGACAACCCTCCCTCCAGTTTCGGGCGAGTTAGGGTGGCTTCTGCTACTCTGGGGTGTCCAGGTGCCCATACAAATTGAGAGGTTAATCTACGCAGATCCCTGAAAAAGGACCTTGGGAGCAAAAGCGGAATGGCCTGAAAAAGGTACAGCAGGCGGGGCAAAACATTCATTTTAAGAATGTTAATTCTCCCGATCCAGGAGAAATCCCTCCTGTCCCACTTCAAAAGATCTTGCTTAAGGGAAGAAATTTAACTCGAAGGCTCTCTCAGGGCTGGCAGGGATATGTACCCCAAGGTATTTAAAAGACGGCCCCTCCCAGGAAAATGGATGAGGATTGCAAGTCAGAAAGAGTGTTAGCTGGAAGATAAAAGCTCATGACCGAACTTTTAGCCATGTTAATTTTGTGAAGGCTGAATCTGCTGAATTCCTCTAGTACTTTCAGGGCAGCAGGTAGTGAGGAAGAGGGGGCCGTTAGGTATAAGAGCAGGTCATCTGCTAACGCAGAACATTTGAAGTGTAGGTCTCTTACACAAAGTCCCTGGATATCTGGACTAGCCCGAATAGCCTGCAGCAGATGCTCCATAACTAGGACGTAGAGTATCGGGGAGAGGGGGCATCCCTGTCTGGTGCCATTACCTATTGAGAAAGGTTTAGATAGGGAACCATTAATGCGTATTTGGGCAGAGGGGGATGAATATAAGGACATAATCTTTCCACATATTATCGGACCAAAACCCAGAGAATCTAAAACTCCCTCTAAAACAGGCTACGCCACGCGATCAAAAGCCTTTTCTGCGTCTAGGGACAGGAAAAGGCTCGGAATCTGTCTTGAGTGTATGTATTGAAGCAGGGAGAATGTTTTAAGGGTGTTGTCCCTCGCCTCTCTGGAGGGCACAAAGCCGACTTGATCTGGGTGGATCAGTGTAGTAAGTAATGGATTTATTCGGAGTGCGAGCATTTTGGCAAATATTTTGGCATCTGTGTTAATTAAAGAAATAGGACGATATCTCTGGCATAGAGAGGGATCCTTGCCTTCTTTGGGAATGACTACTATATGAGCCCTTAGAAAGGCATGGTCAAAAGGGGAATTTTGTGAGGCCGCATTTAAAAACCTGAAGAAGAGGGGATGATAATTCCTCCTTCAAGGACTTAAAAAAAAGGGCCGCATATCCATCCGGACCTGGACTCTTTCCAGAGGGTAGGGATGATATGGCGGACCGCAGCTCCTCAACTGTGAATGGATCCTCCAGAGAGGTGAGGGACTTTGCAGGAAGTCGAGTGAGGGCCGTCCTTTGTAAATAGGATTGAAGGAGAGTGATGTTTGCCTGTGGGGGTGGGAGGGGGTATACAATGAGGAGTAATATTTGTGAAAGGTTGATAGAATATCCTCCGTCAGATGAGCGATCCGCCCCCCCGGTGTCTTAATGCGAGGGACATACAAAGCCGCTCTCTTGTCCCTAAGTGCACGCGCAAGGAACCTGCCAGGTTTGTTGCTCCAAGTGTAGAATGAGCTGGAGCACATCTGGCGATATTTTTTATGCTTTTTCTCCATCAGCTGGAGAATCTCATGGCGCTTTTTGGTAAGGGCCCTCAAGTAAGACTCCAACCCCGTCGATTTATGCAGGGATTCCAATGCGGATAGCTGTGATAGAAGGGACTGGAGCCTGGCCGAAGCCTCTCTTTTTAGACGTGAGCCATGTTTTATAAGAATCCCCCGCAGCGTGCACTTTAGGGCCTCCCATTGGATCTGCGGGGTAGTTGAATCAGATTGATGCACGGAAGTGAACGTTTCAATTGTTCGTTGTAGTTCAGAAAAACACAATGAGTCAGATAATAATGATTCGTTCAACTTCCAGGCAAAAGCTGAGCGTTTATAATCCGGGAGGGCGAAGTCACAAGAAACTGGGGCATGATCAGAGTGAATCATGTTGCCCACAGAAGCGGTCACCACGTGACGGAGGAGTGAGTGTTGCGGAAATATATAGTCAATGCAACTATAGGAAGTGTGAGGAAAGGAATAGAATGTATAGTCCCGATCTTGCGGGTGGAGGAGCCTCCATACATCCACTACCTGCAGCCCATGGAGTAACCCCTTCACCTTGTTGAGAGTGTGAAAGGCCGTTGATGATCGGCCCGTGGAGGTGTCCAGAAGGGGATTCAAGGCAAGGTTGAGATCGCCGCACAGGATGATATAACCTTGGGCAAAACAGGTAAGGTCATCCAAAGTTTTGGATAGAAAGGAGAGTTGCCTCTTATTGGGAGTGTAGATGTTCGCCAAGGTGTAAATCTGACCTGCAGCCCTAAATTTATAAATAGGGACCTGGGCATCGTCATCTCAAAAGTGTCAAGGATAGTGACTGGCAGTGAATTATGGAAGAAGATAGCCACTCCCTTCCACCTTGGCTGATGAACTACTGTTAATGGCACCAGCCCAGGGAAATATCTATTTGTGGTAGGTTTGAATATGGGAGGCAAGGAGATGGGTCTCTTGGAGGCAGACTATCCGGGCCTTTTGTTTGTGCAGGGTGTTAAGAACCTGTGATCACTTCTCAGGGGAGTTAAATCCCTTCACATTAAGGGAAGTTATTTGAATATTAGCCATACCATAGCAAAAATGGTATTCGTGAAGCGAGGTCCCCTAAGAATGAGGAGATAAGTGTCTCCTGAGGCAGCCTGAAAGCCCAAAAGTTAACAGTAAACATTAAATATGAGCAAACTCAAAATATATGCCTAAAAAAAAATAAAAGGCCAATTTACGAAGTGTAGCAGATGTGTTACGGCAGCGACTCTTCGCGTAACACAAAAAGGGTCACGACTATTGGGGGTTCCAACCGATAGCACGAACTGCAGAACCAAAGATATATCAGTGCAGCGCGAGCCCCTCGGGACTATTGCACTTTTAAGGAAAAAAAAAAAGGGGAGTACTCGTCCGACCAGGAGGAAAGGTTAGGAACAAGGGGGGATGGAAGGGGAAGGAGAAGGCAGAGAGAGAGAGAGGACGGAAAAAAAAAAAAGGTGGGGGGCAAGGAAAGGGGGGAGGACAGTGGGAGAAAGGGAGAGAAGACCTTACTGTCCAAGCCGGCCGGCACCCCCTTCTAGACTGGCATCATATAAGGAACAATCATATACATTATACGAAATAGACCTTTAACTCTGTACTTGGTGGATTATTTAAATCAGCATAAGCGGTGCCACCAAACTAATATCATATCATATGTCAGGACAAAGCCAAACCATCCAATCAGCGATGCGGGCGTAGTCTGGAGGGCTGGCTATCAGGACTGCCCATCCAACGTTGCATCCGCTGTGATTTCGGAGTAGGCAGTTGGAAGGAGAAGGTTGTATATCTTGTGTGGAGGGTCTCGGATTGGCAGGTTCAGTAGCCACAATCAGGTCCCGGTCCGGTAAAGATACAGTGGGGAGACCCAGAGATGAAGTGAAGAGCGGGAGATCGCCCGATGTTCGGAAGACCAGCATGCCCTCTTGGTGCCTGACTTGGAGGAAAAAGGGAACCCCCACCTAAAGGGAATATTTCTGGCTTGCAAAGCTGCTAAGAGTGGTTTGCCGGCTGCTCTCATACGGAGAGTGTGGCGTGAGAGATCGGGAAATAAGCTTAGCTTCACCCCATCGTGTTCCAGTTGCTTCATTAACCGAGCTTTTACCATTATCTCCTCTTTTGTTGAATAATGATGAATGCGACAAATTATGTCCCTTCGGCGAGCCGTGTCCAGACTTTGAGGGTGCAGCGCCCTATGAACCCTGTCAAATTCAATGAATGTGTCCTCTGGTTTTCCTAGGATGGTATTGAAGATCTTTGTCAAGGTTGGGATCAGGTCTCCGGTCTTGATAATCTCTGGGAGACCCCGCAGTCGGATATTATTTCGACGATTTCGGTTTTCTAAGTCGTCCAGGGTCGATGACAATTGGTGATGACGGGAATGTTGCTCAGACATTTCTTTTTGCAAGCTAGACAGGAGAGTAGTTGTAGACTCTTGGGCTTTCTCAAGCTGGTGCACCCTGGACTGTAGATCTGTTACATTAGCTTGGACTGGTTTGAGATCCTGGCGCCAGGCCTGGCGCATGTCCTTGGCCATAAATTGCAAATCTTGTTTTGAAGGTAATAGCGATAGGAGGGCTCGGAGCTCTGGGTAGGCCTCCAGAGTAAGCATGACATCCTCAGGGGGGATGAGGGCAGGAGATTGCAAGCTGAAAGGCCCCGGAGTAGACTATGATGCAGAGGGTAAGTTGGTATGTTGACCTGTATGGCGGGCAGGGCTTCCTCCCCATGTTGAGGAGACAGGACTTGATGTCCAGGAGGTGCCTTCCTGGCCGCGGTCTGAGGGTAAGACTGGCACTTCATGCGTGGGACCCGACGAGGCCAGGGTGGCGGAGAGACCCGATTCATCCAGAGTGGTGGCTGCGTATTCTGAACTAGGTTCCCTTCTTCCCTGGTGTCCTGCACTGCTCCCAACCCCGCCCAGCCCCCCCTGATCACCCAGGGGCCATGGGGCTGCCCGCATCGTGCGGCCATCTAGATGGGAGTCATGGCTTGTCTGGAGGCCAGGTGTAGGGATGTCCTGACTGTCCAATAAAGGTGTGTAGCCAGAGGGCTGGTACAGATCCATTGCTGCAGCCCTCTGATGCTCCCTATGAGGGGGCTTTAGTGGCTCCTGGGTGTACACCCTCAGTGTTGTGGATGGATCAGAGTCCTGAGCCCCTAATAGCTGCATCTCCATCTGATCTTGTGGCTGCCTAGTGTCCCTTCCCAAAAGGGTCTGAGCAGGATTTGATAGAGCGAGGAGCTGAGGACCCTCCGGTGCCCAGTTAGCTGGGCTAGTCATGGTGGTATACCCAGTGTCCTCTCTGGAGGGGGAGATCCTACGATCAGGCAGGGTTGGGGGTTCTTGCAGGAGAGCCTGTGAGGATTGAGTCACCTGATCGGATGGTAGCTGTGCCCTCGGGCTTCCATCTGACGCCAAGCCGGTGTCGGGCGCATCGCCCCCCTGAGTGCACTGACCTTCTGGGTGCCGCGTCATGTGGCCGGAGCGCTCGTGTGCAGCCTGCGATGTCTGCGCTGGTGAAGCCATTCGCCGCTCCTGTGATGCTGAGGGGTCCGGCGTTGTATCCTCTCTCCCCTTTTCCCGCTGCCGGTTGTGCGAAACCCGGGGGGCCCCGGGAGGGATGTCGGCGCAAGGGGGGTCTGGGGGGCGAGGTCTCTGGCACACGGTGGGAGAGGCAGGGTTGGATGGGAGGGGAAGTGGCCCAGAGCTTGCCGCGCACGGAAGAGAGAGTCTTCCTCCTCTAGCCCCGCGAAAAAGTTCGCGATTGTGAGTCCCGGATGGTCACGGGGGGCGGGAGCTGGTGGCACTTTTTTTCCTTTTTTTGGCCCCTTTCGGTCGTGCAGTCTGTTTCTGGAAAATAGGTCCCCCAAGGAACCCCGCTAGCTGCATCCACTCTCTTAAAGGCTAGCCCCCCCCAGCGAGAGTTTTTGACACTTTTTTGTGTTCTGACTGATTGGAAAAGGCCCAAAAGTGCAGAAAGGTATTGGTGCCGCCAAAAAGTGCTAAAGCCGTGAAAAAAAACTGAAAAGGGGGTTAGAACTAAACAAAATTTACTGGGGCGAACATAAAATGTTTTATTCGATTCGAGTTCTAAAAATTCAAGAAGTTCTACTAGAACTTTACTTTTCTAGAACAGTTCAATCAACACTAAGCATAACAATATAACAATGAGATTTCCTTTTTCAGGCAGGTCTTCACAAATACTTGCCTTTTCAATACAAAAAGTTTTATTCACGTTCCTTTGCACAAACAATGTATTTCACCAATTTACCACTAGAGGTCTCCCTTCACCTTCTCTGGAAATAACTCACTTGACAATTCTCCTATTGACCACTTCACCTTCTGTGGAACAATTCACTGCACCATTCACCAATTGACCACCAGAGATCTTATTCAGATCATCAACAAAAGCACCTAATTAAATACGCCGGAGCAATTTATAGGTGGACTCAATCCAGGAATCAACCCACCTCTGCTATATCCCGGAAAATAATGTTTCTACTGATTCTCCCTTTTCTGTTCCATTTTGTGAGCCGTTTCCTATGGCCTTTTGTATAATGGCCAGGAAAGCATCACTCGTCTTTATAGATCTTTCCAATAGACTTTGTAGGTCTTGTATATGCTCAGTGCAGCTCTACAGGAGGTTATAGGGTATTCTTCTGGATTTTGTAGTTGGATAATCAATGATAATGTTTCTGACGACTCTCATGGTTTGTACCTCTCTAGGGTGGACTGACAGTTTAAAAAAAAAAGTTTTTTGCCATAGCTGGTGGCAGGAGCTGGTGGGGAAATCTCTGACCTTGCTGGAGTTAACTGAAGGGAACCTATTCTGGCTCTTTGTTTGGGGTGCACAACTTGCTGACGGTCAAGAAAAGGGGCTGATCAATTGATCAATTGCCCCCCCCCCTTCTAACATTCTAACATGTCTGTGTCCCCTCCATGTAGGAATTTCACACTGTCTGATTAATTCTTTCCATGTATCTAAGGACCTGTTAACATATCAGATTCTGTTACTAATTTTTCTATCAATCTTTGCTCTTAAAAATGTATTCTTTTGTTCAAAAATAAATTCTTCTGGTTAAAAATCCTCTAAGGCCTGAAAAAACTTTTACAAACTTAAACACATCTTAAAAACACATAGGGCCACATGTATGAAAACTGTCTAGAACTAAGACTTTCTTTGTTGCCCATAGTAACCAGTCAGAAGGCCCCTTTCATTTTTTTCAGATAACTATATGAAATGAAAGGGGGCTCTGATTGGTTGCTATGGGCAACAAAGAAAGTCTTAGACCAAGACAGTTTCCATACACATGGCTCATAGTTCTTTCTGGCTTACCTGCTCTCTTCTTGCTCTTCTCTCCTAAACTCAAATACTTGCACAAAAATCACATTAGGGATAAAAAATTCTGTTCATATTAGCCAGTCATCACATTATCAAAACAAAAAAAAAAAACAACCGACACAAGAAGATACTTTTTTTTTTTGTCTTAGGCCATGTTCACATGGCTTATTTGCGCACTTATTTCAGGCCGTAATTCGTGGCGTACTGCGCGAATTGCGGGCTGAAATACAGCCCTGTCATTACGGTAATCCACAGTTCTCATAGAGAACTATGGATTACGTCTCCTCTCCCCGCTCGGCGAATACGCCGCTGGGAGAGATAAGTGACATGTCATTTACTAGCGGCGTATACGCAACGCTAGTAATGATAGTCTATGGGCCGGCGATGTGCCGGCCCCCCACTCCCGCCCCTTCCACATGCCGTAATTAAGCCGTGTGAACATGGCCTTAACGGTCGGGCCATTTAATTGAACCTCACCTGGCAGAACTTAACCAAAACAGAGTAGACGTAAAAAAAACTTAGTAGGAGAGCCAGCAAAAAACATCAGAAGTGTCGGCAAACCACGCATGCAGAACAAACGTCGTTGATGTCTGTTGCTGAAGGAAGTAATCCTTGTATAATCGATGAAAGTGCTAACAGTATTTTGAATCTTTCCTCGATTTCTTTATCTGCAGAACAGGAGAAATTGTGGGCTTATGGACTCAATTTTGTTCCAACAGCAAATTTTGATCTTTTTGACACTATTGTTGATATTAATAGTTTCATAAGGAATCTTACAGTTTTTCAACATTTTTTCTCCTGTGATATGAATTTTATCAATCCAGTACTAATGAAAATAAAAATGAGTATATGCATCTCACTTTTCAGGAACAAAATGCATTGTTGAATCTAAAGAGTCTGGAGAAGACATCTATCCCTCAGAGGGATATGACTAGGGACATATGTGAAGCTTCCTTTCATATACCTAACCCTAAATTTTATCCGATTGGAACTGAGGGTGGAGGCTTATAACAATTTTCAATTAGTAATGGAGAGAGAGCTGAGGATGTCACATGAGTCTAGAACTCCTACAGTTAGATCTAATTTGTCTAAGGGTTCTCTTGATGCACTCAAAGAGTTGAGAGATAGGAAGGATATTGTCATCAAAATGGCAGACAAGGGAGGAAAGGCGATCGTTATGGATAAGAGCATGTATAGGGATTTGGCCATGGAGATTTTTTTTTTTTTATAAACATAATTTTTATTACATTTTACAATGACAAAAACATACAATAACTGACCAATAAATGAGATACCACTTGATACACAAAGAAATAATATAAGGCATCATTAGTACAAATAAGAAAAGTACTAAGCAATGAAAGTACAAAATAGCACTAATGACATACTTTGACATCATAATAATAAGAATGAAGCAAAAGACGTCTCAATCTTCACTAAAGAAAGAAAACAAAAAATAATAAAAAAGTAAACCCCCCCCCAAAAAAAAAAAAAAACAAAAAAAAACAACAAAGAACAGTGGTACCCATAATCATTTATGTATAATAGACATAATAACATACAAATATGTAATCAAGTAAGGTCTGGAATAAAAGGTGAATACAAATCCTGTGCGAGATTGTCACACGGCCCCCGTCCCCCAAAGCCCAAGGGAGAGAAACAGAGGACAAATTCACCCCAAACTCTGACGCACAGTTACCCAGGGAGTATCCAGGGCGTGGTGTCAGGATATGTCTGAGCTAAAGCTCCCATGTTATGGGGTACAGACATCCAAAGCCCCCAGAGTGCCCGCTAGTCGAGAGGAGAGATACCATGAGGTGTAAACAAAAGGCTGCATGATCTCCTTGATCTCCTGGGGGGTGTAAAAGTTACCTATGAACTGCTGCCATTTCTTGAAAAATTTAGAGCATTGGGTTTCCTTAGTCCTGATAATGTCGATTCTGTCCATTTCGAGATGATGTTTGACCACCTGGATCACTTCCTGCAATGTAGGGACAGTTGGTTCCAACCATTTGGCCAGGAGGCTTCTTTTAGCCGCTAATAAAAATATGTGCAGAACTGAGTGGTTCCTAAAATGTTGTGGTAAATTATGGAACAGGAGCTGTGTTGGCTCTAAAGTAAAATGACACCGAAACTTAAGATTCAGAGTTTGAATGACTGTCACCCAGAACTTCATGGTTTCCACACAGGTCCATATACTATGGACAAAATCCGTGTGGGGGGTGCCACACTTGGGGCAGGACGTCAAACGGTCTGGACAAGCTGGATGGGGGGGATATTAAAGCCGTAAATAGCAGAATGGGCAATTCTAAAGAACGTGTCTCTCCACTTCTCATTAACTATATATTTATGGATCTTCAGCCATCCCTGGAGAATTGTATCAGAGATCTCCCACTTAGCAAAAACCCTGCAAGGCCCATCGTCTTCTGAACCCCTACGAAGACCAGCGGCTATGGAGATTTTTAATGACACTACAGTTTATAAAAAATTGTCAAGTAAAAGTCCTCTCCAAACTTAAATTAATTTTTTGTCAGGACGATCTCTAATAAGGTCATTAGAAAATTGATCTGAGAATTAGATAGCATGGGATCTTCACCAAGAGCCTCCCTACTTGCTTGCGTTCGGTGCTCTCCTTAAGGAGAGATCTTCCCTTACTTGCTTGCATGAAAGGGATATTAGTAAACAAGGATTTAATATCCAATGTACAAAATATGCAAAACTGGATATCACCAACATCCTCAATAGCTTTCAAGAACTGTCCTGTGTCGCTTAGGGAATGTGCATCCCTTTTAACTACTTTCTGTAGGTAAGAATCAACGTAAGTAGCCAGAGGTTCCAATAAAGAACCAATTCGCAAGATGATAGGTCGCCCCGGGGGATAGGTAAGAGATTTGTGGACCTTCGGGACCAAATACAGGATAGGAGTTCTTGGATTACTACAAATCAACATATTCTTAATTTTATTATTAATAAGCCCTTGTTGGTAGCTCTCTTCTAGTATCTCCTCAATAATTTTAGCATATACCTCTGTAGGATCTTTTTCTAATTTTGCATACACAATAGTATCCGATAGTTGGGACATTGCTTCCTGAATATATCGGACCCTATCCTGAATGATGGTGGCACTTCCCTTGTCTGCTTTTTTGATAACTATTGATTTATCCTGTTGTAACTGACTAATGGTATTGTTGCGATACCTCATCAATAACCAGCCTCTGGAAAACATCCAGAGACCAGTAACTGAATTCGGGATCAAACTGACTGTTTTTGACCATTTTTCTAGGGATCTCATTACTCCTATTAACCGGACTTTCTGTGCCACTAAAAAAACATTCTCAGACGAATTGCCCTACAGAGCTTATCCCTTTAAGGCACCCTGACGTTCCTGTACCTCATGGTTCACTGCCTGTTAATGCACCATGATGTCCAGGAATGTCATGAAAGCTTTCTGTCTCCCTGTGCAGAGATAAGATGAAAGCTCTATGCTAATTGCTGTTTCTGACAGCTAATTAGCACAGCTACACAGCAGGTGATCAATCATTGCAGTCCCATGCCGAGGATCGCTGGGATTGGTCAGTCAGTCTGCTGACTCACCTGTTACAGCTGATACACGATTGGTCAGTCAGTCTGCTGACTCACAGGTTATAACTGATACATGTCCCAGGCTCTGTTCTGTGAGAGAGAGTGAGGAGATCGTATTTCTGTGCTGGGTCCTAGTGCCCTGTTCTGCAATCTGGGCTGTCACAGCCGGAAATACTTTATTAACCCCTCCACTGCCTAATCACTTCACTGCCCCTGTGATCTATTTGTGGCAGCTGTCTGATCAGACAGTTTGCCACTTTCAAGTTCCAGCAATTTTCTGCCAGTGATCATCAGTGGCTCATACAGTGAAAAACACAAAAAAAATGAACCCCTTCATTGCCAAGTCCCTGTTCCCCTCACTCATATTGTTATAGCTGTCTGATGAGTGAAAAAAGACCGTTTGTAACTTCTGTGACCACATCGGTCCCTGCCCATCACTACCCCAATAAAGCCTGAAAAATATTCTAAAACAAGAAGGTGCTCCTTCAATTCTGAGGCCTGTGGAAGAGTAAAAAAGCGCATATGGGCCACAAGTGGGCTATTTCTAAAAACTGCATAATAAGGAGAATCATTATTGAGTTGCGATTTCTTGGTAAAATCTACGGGGTTCCAATGAATAATGAACAAAAATCGTAAATCTGCAAAAAAGTTAAAATTGTCAAATTTCACCTTCGCTTTTCATTAATTTCTGCTAAATACCTAGAGGGTTAATAACCTTCCTAAATGCTGTTTTGACTATGTTAAGGGGTGTAGTTTCTGAAATGGAGTCATTTATGGGGGTTTCTAACATACAAGCCCCTCAAAACCACATCAGAAGTAGCCTGGTTCCAAAAAAAATTTGTTCTGCAAATTTTCTTGAAAATTTTAAAATTTGCTACTAAATTTCAAAGCCCCCAAATGTCTTGAAAAATAATAGGATGTTTAAAAAAATCATGCCAACACAAAGTAGATATATGGTAGATGTTCATTATTTACTACTTTGTTTGGTGTGACTATGTGTCTTGCACACAGAAATTTTTAATCTTTGAGAATGGCAAATTTTTCCAAATTTTCACAACATTTCGATATTTTTCACACCTAAACAAGGATTTTATCGACCAAAATTAATTGCTAAATTAAAGCCCAATGCTTCACGAGAAAACAATCTCTGAATCACATGGATAGGTAAAAGTATTGAAAAGTTATTCACCAATAAAGTGGCACGTCAGATTTGAAAAAAAGGGCTTGGTCCTTAACTCCAAAACAGGCTTAGACCTTAAAGGGTTATTAAAATCGATATTAAAATCAAAGAGGGAATTTCCTTTCATAGGCACAAAATTTAGCCTTTTGTCAATAACAGCAATTTGAGTGTCTGTTAATGTTTTAGTAGATAGATTAATTGCTAGACTATCAGTCCTTCGGATCTCTATTTTTTCTTTGGTTTTCCAGTACATTTTCCTATAGGATTTACTCCAGTACTGTTTCCAGAATCTGTTTCGCTATTGCGACCTGGCTGGTCTAAAAAGTCAGACGTTTTAGAGTCCTTTCATGCAACAGCATTTGGCCCGACGTTGTAGGACCTTCCGACTCAGTACTGCTCTCCTCTGTATGGCTATTCTTGTCCTTTCCTTTTTTATATTGCTGCGATTTTGAGCGGTCCTCAGACCAAGTATATACTCTATTGAAAAGGTAGTCCTTGCTGTCCCTTTCAAACTTTTTTAAATTTATTTTGTGAAAGCTGTATTCTCAATTTATCAATAGTTATGTCTAATTCCTGATGTGTTTGCTTGTATTCTTCCTCATTGGCGGTCTTTTTAAATTCATTGTCAATATTCACAATTTCTGCTTTCAATTTCTCAATATGCACTTGCAAATATTGGATAGTGAGATAAATAAGTTCCATGGAGTAGTTATTACCAATTGCAAACCATTTTTCACGGTAGCTTGCGTCATTCTGCATCAGAATAGGCTGTAAGGGACTTCTCAACCCTCTGGGAATCCTCTCATTTTTCAATATTCTGTTAGTGTGGATGCATGGGATATCATATTAACTTCTTTCCTTCTCAATGTTTCCAATTTTCTGGGTAGGTGTAGTGGAAGCTCTTTATTCTGAGCCCAGCCTGGGCCAGCTGCTTCGGCTTGTTTCAAGATGTTAACCTGTTCATTCACGGTAAAAGCAAACATTTCCGCCCGCCTGTCCGTAATACCTGCTAGTTCATCAAACGACATGTTGTCTGTAGTCATCTTTCTTCACTACCTTCGGATAAACACAGTTCATAAGATAACTGGTAGATGAGAAATATATTTAGACCACTTGCTACCCCGCTTAGGAGATCCGTAACTCCATATGTACTTGACACTCAAAACGTAGCTGGGTAGTTACTTTATATCAAATTGACATTTATTTGTATTCATTAACAACAGCTAAAATAGATACAACCAAAGTTACTTGCGTTTTCACCACACATAGCTCCATGGTCAGCAGGATCCTACGATCTAGAGCCGAGGGAGGCTTCTCAATGCAGCAGCATTAGCGTGGCGCCATTAACATACCCTACAGAACAACCAGATGTAATTTAGGCGTATATGGGGCAAAAAAACAGACATCCTGTATTTTTGTCCAAATTAATCAAGAGGTTAAATTTACCCTTGGGTATGAAATACCCTACAGAAAAACCAGATATAATTGAGGCGCATATGGGACAAAAAAATACAGACACCCTGCACTTTAGTCCAAAATACCCCATAATCAAGAGGTTGAATTAAGCTTTGGTTATGAAATACCCTACAGAAAAAACAGATGTAATTTAGGCATATATGGGACAAAAAAAAGACACCCTGTATTGTAGTCCAAATTAACCCACAATCAAGAGGTTATATTAAGCCTTGAGTATGAAATACCCTACAGAACAACCAGATGTAATTCAGGCGTGTATGGGGCAGAAGTACACCCACCCTGGACTTTAGGGAGAATATCCCACAAACTTAAACAAAATAATAATGCTGGTTGAGTAACAAGTGTGTATATGACACACACTTGTAAAGTTCTTTCACTCCAGTAGCTGAAAACTAGTTTCTTTGCTAAAGAGTGCAATATAGTGCAGCAGCAGGATTCTGATTGACAGGAGTCACAGTGAGAAGTGTGAGAATTTAAGATGGCGTCCGTATTTATAGGGCTGTGAAATCACAGAAGCCCGCTGGCTGCTGAATGGCTTCCTGTCTGCACATGTCATTGAGGGTGTTCCTTTATTCCTCCCAGAGTTCTCTGCCCCATGTCACACCATGTGCTCGTGGCCATTTTACATAAAAAAGACGATTCGTTCCCGCGAAGTACCATAAACTTCAGCTTCGTGCAGAACCAAAGTTTTCCTGAAATTCTAAACGAATTCCACTTTGTTAGAATCGACTCACCCATCTCTAGTTACCACGTTTAAATCCAGTTCTGGTAATCGCACCTATAAAATCAATGATTTCATTAATTGTGACAACAGTTCTGTAATTTACATCATACAATGTTCAACATATTATTTACTTTAAGTGGGTTGCACCAAAAGAAATCTTAAGAGATGCATTTATAAGCATTTGTTACATATAAAGATTCCCCATCATGTCAATCTGTTGGGGGCTCCAAGACATTTTTCTGTGATACATAAAGGAGATGTTAGTTCTTTTTTTGTTTTTCGGGATAGAAAGTGTTAAATCAAGGAGGGGACATCACACAGCGTCTGTTTCTACGGGAGGCACAATGGATTTTTAAGCTAAACACCTATGCACCTTATGGTCTTAATCTTAAAAATGATCTGCTATATTATTATTAATGATTATATGTTCTATTATTGCTTTTGTTTCACTTGTCCTTTTTTTCTTTTTGTATTGTTTTGGTTTGTTGTTTTTCCCAGAATGGTCATGTGATTGTGTATGGGCATTTTGATTGGTCATAGTAAAGTTATATATTGGTATTTAGTATGTTAATGGACATACTACAATTAAGAGCATTGTATGCTTGAAACGCGTCAGTTATGACTGAATAGTTCCCGACATGCTGGAACTGTTTTTAATGTTTCTCTAATAAACTAAAGAAAATTTTTGTTTTTTGTCTTAACAGACGGTCAGGCCATCTGATTGAACCTCACCTGGCAGAACTTAACCAAAACAGAGTAGACGTTCAGACTCAGAAGAAACAGAGAAACCAAGCCTTGGTTTGTAAAATCTAAAGGACTCACCTTTCTGGCCAGAATTTTCTTCACCTCATAGCGTCAGATACAGACTACCTGGCTCACCGTCCTGGACACGTTGGGTGCCATTTTGATATCACAGTAACCCTGCAGCTTAGCCCTTGTTGTGCCCGTTTCCAAATTCATGTGTTGCAAAGAAAAATGACACCAGACTATTTGGGTTCACAGATACAGGTATTTATACAGGTGTTTTAGAGGTTAGTGGTAACATTTAACAGCATCATCATTACTTCATATTTTGAATACAATTAGAAAAACCATTGGCTCCATTTATTCATAATACAGCATCATTGGTTACCTTTAGTGTTGAGCGATTGCGTTGGCTATCGAGATCGATCGATAGTCGATAGTCGGCCGCTATCGATAAGGTTTTTCGATAGTGAGCATCGATTATGCGCGATGACCATTAAAGTCTATGGGAGAGCAACAACACCTTCATTATTACACCCAAACAAGGCTGGAGAAGCTGAAATTAACATCCACAACAGTCAAATGGATACGTGCTACATCTTAGGCAACACACTTAGGTTATAAAAGTCACAGAAAAAAAGTCACAGACCATTTACTATCCCTGTCTTGTACCACAGCCTGACCCTTAAACCTGCATCACCCACAAATTAAAAAGTGCCAGAAGGCAGTATTATTTTAAACCATCATGTTACTTGAACTGGACATTGACTATCCCTGTCCTGGAAGCAGCATGAGCCCCAAACCTGCATGACCCCACATTTAAAAGTGCCCCAAAAAGGAGTTTTCAAAAAAAAAACCCAATTTAATTTTTTAAGTTTTTTAAAAAAAAAAAAAAAAAGGGTGGCCAAGAATCCCCTAAAAAAAAAATAATTAAAAAAAAAAAAAAAAAATTTTTTAAAATTAAAAATATTTTAAATTTTTTAAAATTACCAGAAAAATTAAAAACCCCAAAAAAAAAAAAAAAAGGTTTCCCTTAATTTTTTTAAAAAAAAACACAAACAAAAAAAAAAAAAAAAAAGGGGGGAAAAAAATAATTTTTCCAAATTTTAAAAAAAAAACCCTTTTCCAAATTTTTTAAAAAAAAAAGGTTTATTTAAATTTCATAAGAGATATCAAGTCCCCCAAAAAAAAAAAAAAAAAAAAAGGGGGAAAAAAAAAATTAATTTTTAAAAAAAAGGGGGAAAAAATTTAAATAAAAAAGAAAAGGAAAATTTAAAAATTATTAAAAAATTAAAAAAAAATTAAAAAATTTTTTTTAAAGTAAAAAATAAAAAAAATTAAAAACCAAAAGGGAAAAAAAATCGTTTTTTAAAAGGGAAAAATTTTAAAAAAACCCCCCTTTTAAAATAAAAAAAAAAACATTTAAAAAAAAAAAAGCCAACCACCAAAAAAATTTACAACCCCTTTAAAGAAAAAAACTCATAAATTTTAAAAACAAAAAGGAGTCTTTCAACCCCCAAATTTTAGTTTTCCTGGACATTGCTTACTGTTCAGGGCCACAGCATGGCCCCAAACCTGATGACCCCCACTTTAAAAAAGTGTGGGAAAAAAAGGAGTCTTTCAACCACCATTTTAGTTTCACTGGACATTGACTATATGTCCTGGGCCACAGCTGACCCCCCAAACCGCATACCCCCACTTTTTAAAAAGGCGGAAAAAAGGAGTCTTTAAAACACCATTTTATTTCCTGGACATTGATATCCCTGTCCGGGGCCACAGCATGAGCCCCAAACCTGCATGACCCCACATTTAAAAAAGTGGGAAAAGGAGTCTTTCAACCACCTTTTTTGTTTCACTGGACATTGATTATTTGTCCGGGGGCCACAGCGGCCCAAAACCGCATGGACCCCCTTTTTAAAAATTTGCGGAAAAAAAGGGGTCTTTAAACCCCACCATTTTAGTTTCGCTGGGACTTTTGGGACTATACCTTTTTCCTGGGCCACGATGACCCCAAACCCTCATGCACCCAAATTTTAAAAAGTGCCGGAAAAAGGAGTCTTTCAACCACCATTTTAGTTGACTGGACATTGACTTTTTTCCTGTCCTGGGCCACAGCATGACCCCCAAAAACTGCATGCCCCCCAATTTTAAAAAGGCCGGAAAAAGGAGTCTTTCAAACCAATTTTTTTTACTGGACATTGACTTTATACCGGGGTCCTGGGCCACAGCATGACCCAGGGCCGGAGTTACGTGGGTGCGGGTGAAACCCCCAGGCTGGGGGGCCCTTTCATCTATTAACACGCAGGTTAAAATGCCCTGATGGGACGCAGCAACGAAAAATGTCGTGCTGAAGGCAGAGTGCGGAAGCGGAAGTGTGAGAATCCGCCTTCCTCTGTACCAGTCATCCCGGGTAGCGTTGCCCCTCCGTATGAGTGGGGGACAATTGAGTTTCACTTGGAAATAATGGTGGTTACGCTTGTTACACCCGGGTCCCTTTATTTGGTTTTTTTTTCTATTTTACTAAAGGCTGGGGAAAGGTCTCTGTACTTTTTCTTGTCCGGCTCCTCTCCATGTCCTTGAAAAACCTACATCTGGTCAAGTTTTCCTGTCCCTCCTTGTAAAATTCAGAGGAAATTTTTTTTAACGCATTTTGACATGCAATTTTTTTTTAGTACTTTAATTTAGAAAAACTTTTTTTAAAATAGGGGGAATCCCACCATGTCTTTGTTTCTCTTTTTTTCATTGTATTAAAGGGGTTGTTCAATACGGGTTTGTAGCATTTTAAAGATCTGCAAAAAAAGTCTTTTTTGCAATAGTGTCCTTAACAGTGCCCTACCTATTCCTGTTTCTAACAGCCCCATACCTTGAGCCACTTTGACAATTGTGAAGAACAAATGTCTGTTAAAAAACAACATTTTTTATAATAGGATGTAGTATTGCTGCATTTCAAAGCGCATGACCCAAAAAATTATAAAAATGACTTCTCAGCCCGTTAAAAATTGTGAGGGAGAAATGCCATTAGAAGCCACTTTCTGTTCAAAGGCCCAAAATTAAGCTGTATTCACAGAACTGCCCCCAAAAAATTATAAAAAGACTTCTCACCCACTTTTAAAAATTGTGAGGGGAAATGCACTTAGAAGTCACATTTCTTTTCCCAAAGGCCCCATGATTATTGCTGTATCTCACGCAATGACCTAAAAACCCATTGCAATGCAAAAATTCAAAGATAAAGTGAGTAAAGAATACGGTTTGTCATGAAACCTTGCTGTCTTTTACAGTCCCCTCACAGCAAAACAGCAAAAAACCTTTGGGGGGAAAAGAAATAAAAATTGCAGAAAGAAATTATCATTTTAAAAAAAATTTTAAAGGGGACCATTTCGTTAAAAAGGGAATGTAAAGTAGATGGCAATTTTGGGGTGACCTGGCAATGGGCCCCAAAACATCTCAGAGATCCTCCTGATTCATTTGATGAAAGTCAAACGTCCACATTATCTGTGGAAACCCGGATGGTTTGTCTGAATGACTCCCCCAGCTGTGCTGAAGGTCTGCTCAGATATGCGTGGTGCTGGGCAGGAAACACCCTATGGGTGGAGCCAGCTGGGGGGGCATTCGCCCTTTTTGGAAACCCGAGTTTTTGGGTCCGGAAACATGCAAAAAATCAGTTTTGGCGCAGATGTTGCACCCTGACAAAAGCTATTTTGGGGTTTTTGGGATGTGGCCGCATTGCATGCTTTGGTGAGGGGGTAAACAAAGTTCCCCAGAGGTCACCTTTAGGTTCTCCCACCTTCCCTGCTGCTGCCGCTCGCCTCTTGGATCAAATGCTGTCACGTCGTAAGTTGTTCCCCCCGTGCTTTGGGGAACGTGAAGAGAGAAAAGATTTTCCCGTGATAATCAGAAAGGTCTCCTTTTCCTGATTTTCTCTCTTTTTGGGGTGGGTGGAAGGGGAAAGTGTGATTTTTGTTTTGTCCCGGGGGATCCAGGGGGGTGGCCACCCAGTAACTGTTGTTCATTTTGGGCCTTAATGGAGGTTTCATGTTGGAGGAAATGGAGCATCCAAGCATCATGTGAGAGATGGGCCTTGTTTTCCCCAAGCCTTCTGGGTGAGGGGCACTAGCAACGATCTTCCTCATTTCCCTCTCCGCCTCAAATTCGCCCCAACCTTTTTCCAAGGCGGGACGTCGGTAACATCGGGTTGGAATTTTCCCCCTTCTCCTCCCCCGCTGCTCGGCAAGCTTCAACCACAGTGACTTGCTGAGTGATGCACCTAGAGCTGAGGGCCCCACCTTCCCACTAGCTCTGGACCCGGCCCAGCCTAATAAAAGCCCGATGAAATTGTGAAACTGTGGGGCCCTTTGTGGATTTGAGGGAGAGAAAGGCCCCGTGTGCATCTGTGTGTTTTCCCTCCCCCTTTTCGTGGCGGGACCTTTGTTTCAGGTGTCCAACGATCGTTCCAGAATAAGTCCCACAATGTCATGTGAAAAGGGCATTTTCCGCCTGACCATTTTGGGGGCTTCTTAAACTGGCAAGGTGGTGAGGCTCTTTCACCTGCCCCAAATCTCGGTGGTTCAACACCCCGAGGTCCGTCCGTGTTGCAGGCCATGGTCATTTCGTACTGCGTAATGGTTTTGCGTGCTCCCCAAATCGTGGGCATGTGGGGGTGCAATTCCAGCGTGTTGCCAGTCAAAAATGGAGGGTTAGGGGAGGCCGGCTGACGCTGAACGCAGCCAGGGGGCGAGCAGGGTGGAACGGGGAAAGTGCGAACTCAGACCTCGGCCCTTTCTTCAGCGGCAGCCCCAGACCGGGTAGCTTTTTTGAAATTCTGGGCGACAGGTTCATGACTGTGCCGGGCAAGGGATGTGCTCTAGCCTCCGATTTAAAGGGCGGCCAGCAGATTTCGCCCGTTATCGACACCATTTGCTGGCACAAGTTTTGACACCCACCCAGGTCGGCGGTAAAAGGGCCTCCCCCCGGGGTGGGGTTAAGGGAGTTTTTAAAAACGGGGGGGGGGGCAGTGTGCCTCAGAGGAGGGGGGGAAAAGGCCCCCCTGCACCTCCCTGGGGTTTTGAAGGGTGCCGAGCCTGGAGCCACCGCACCCCAGGGCATCCACCCGTCCCCGTGGCGTACGATTTAGGGCCTTGGCCGGCTTTGTCCATGTGTCGGGGTGAGAGGGTTTTTCCCGGAAAGTGCAGAAAACGCGCTTAAAATTTTGTGAACGTGGCTGGCCAGGGCGGGACGGCTTTTCTGGCAAAGAAATGCCTGCTCGGCATTGGTATTGGGGGGGCAGGGCCGATGGCGGAACCCATCTGTTCACCAGCGGAAAGGCAACATTTCCCAAGGCCAAAAGCCCGGCAATGCCCACATTCAGGCTTTTTTGGCTTTGGGATGGTTTGGGTTAAGGTTTCTTTGCTCCCAAAAAGGAAGACAGAAGGTGGTGTAGACTGGCGCGTCGGGGCAGGGGGTCAAATGGCGGAGGGAAAGGGGGAGGGGGGTCCTGGTGGTGTGGTGGTACTCGGGGGCGGGGGGGCTGAAACGGGGCCGTCCCTGACTGACCTGGAGAATGGGAAGGGAGGCGTTTGGGGGGCGGGGGGGGAAGGGGGGGCGAGGGGTGCTGGGGGGGAGGCCCCGGGGGGGGTTGGGGGGGGGGGGCCAAAAATGCCCCCCATTTTCCCCTTTCCCCTTCGCTGCATGTGATAGACATGTTTTTGGTGGTTACCACTTAGGTTCTTGTTACTTATGCGTTTTCGGGCAAAGGCGGCATTTGAAATCGTGGGTGAATGGGCTTGCTCAAAGAAGGGCCCGGGGGTTGAGGGTCTGGACCTTTTTGACGGCGTAAGCGAGGGGGGGGGGTTTGCTGACCGTGGGTGGCGGAATCTTTCAGCGGACTTCTGCGACCCCCCCCTTTTGTGGGGGGACCCGTATTGCACTCCCCATGTCTTCCTCCTTTTCCCGATGAAGGCTCGCAAGCAAATTCTGGGAAAAGAAAAAGGTTTGGATCCGCAGTCTCATCATCTCATCATAAAAAAGGTGACTTGGTGTCCCGACTTCTGCATCCCGAAGTGCGGGGCTACAAGAAGAGGGACTGCAAGGCGTTGGACCGCCCCGGGTTTTTTGCCCATTGACCGGCTTCTTCACCTTTCCCCTGATGGTTTGTAACTGGGCGTCAGAGCAGACTAAATTCATCCTCTTTTATTTTTTAACATGCCCCTTTTGCCCAAAGCATTTTTTCACAAAGAGGTCTTCAGACAATGGATTATCCCCAGTGGTGGGTACCGTGTTGACTTTGGGTGCTTCATGTTGGAGGATGCTGATGATGTGTGCGACTTTTGTGGCAGTGACCCGCGAGGACGAGGGGGTAAGACTGCTAGTGCAGGTTGCATTAAACCCTGAACGACGATTGGCGACCTTTCGTTTCTTGATTCCCCGGGCCCCGACCCAGCGATGAAGGGCCCGAAGGTCCCGCAAATGACGCGCGGTGGGGCGCCTCACTGGAAGGAGACCCTTTTTTATTTCCCTTGGCTCCCCCCTCTTTGCGCTTTCCCCCTGATTTGTCCATTTGAAATATAAAAATTTGAGAAAGGGATGGAATAGTTTTGGAAAGTTTTTATTAAAAGACGGCCAAAACAAAAATATTTTTCAAATCCCTTAATCAAAACAAAATTGCTGGATTCAAATTTTTCTGCAAATGTTTTCAACAAATCTGGGCTGGGCAAAGTCCAAAAAAAACCGTATCTGTTATGTTTTTGGTATAATAAACGGTATTTTTTTTTTTTCCCCTTTTAATTCCCCTGCGGTGAATATAGAATTTCTGTTTTAAGATTTAGTAGTGCTGGCAAGAAAAATTTTGGGTGTGCAAAAAATCAAAAAAAGTAATGTTATGTTTTGGTATAAAAAAAAGATTTTTTGCACCCTTTTAAATTTACCCGTGGTGAATATAGAATTGCTGTTTTAAGATTTCGTAGATGCTGCGTCAAGGAACAAAGCTGGGGGGTGCAAAAGCAAAAAACACGTAACTGTTATTTTTTTGATATAAAAAACGGTATTTTTTGCACCTTTCAAATTCACCTGTGAATATAGAATTTTGTTTTAAGATTTACGTAGTGCTGCGTCAATGAAAAATTTTTGGGTGCGCAAAATTCCAAAAAACACGTAACTGTTTTGTTTGGTATAATAAACGGTATTTTTTGCACCTTTCAAATTTCCCCTGTGGTAAAATAAAATTTTGTTTTTAAAATTTTCGTAGAGCTGCGTCAATGAAAAATGCGGGTGGCAAAAAATCAAAAAAACACGTAAAACTGTTATGTTTTGATATAAAAAACGGTTTTTTTGCACCTTTCAATTACCTGTGGTGAATATAAATTTTTGTTTTAAGATTTACGAGATGCTGCGTCAATGAACAATGCTGGGTGCCGGGGAAAAAAAGTCAAAAAAAACTTTTTTGTTTTAAACGGGGGGATTTTCGTTTTGATTTTCAACGGTAAAAAAATTTTGGGGGGGAAAAAAAAACAAAAATTTTTTTTTTGGCTTTTTTTACCTTTCAAAGGGGGAAATTTCTGGATTTGAATTTTAAAAATTTGGGCCCCAAAGGGGGTGGAAATTTTAAAAAATTTTAAACAACTTTTTTTTTCAAGGTGGTAATGGGGGGATTTTAAAATTGAAAAAGAACACCTATTTTAAATGTTACTGATAATTAAATGGGGTTTTGCCCCTAAACAAAAGAACCTGCAGTTTCTAAAATGTGTTTATCCCCAATTTAAGTTCAGGCTGCCCCTATCCAGGAAAAATTCAATAGCAAAAAGTTAATAATAAAGATATTCCACTACAAAATTTCTCACTAAGTCTTGGTGAACTTTATCCAATGTTCTTTATGATAGAGCTTGTCTGTGTTGCCGCGGGCCCCCCCCCCCCCCCCTCCCTCCGCCCTGATTTAACGGTTAAATGCTGCTTTTTAAAAATTCTCTAGCTAATACATAAAAATTTAAATCTCTAATTAAAAATTGGAAGGATCAAGCTAATAGTAGAGGTTTCTTGGCAGAAATAGATAAAATTTTGCTAAACGTTTGGCCACAGGAGAGCGCAGGTCCCACCTTTTTGGGCGCTGAGAGACCTGAGGGTGAAAACAGGGAAACGTGTTTTTGTAAAGAGGTCTGTGATTTTTCCCGCCAATGCAACTCACTCCCCGTCATGCGTCGCACACACATCTCACCCCGCTTTTTCTGTAATTGATTTTTGGGGCCCCCAAAATTAAGGGAAAAACGCCGAAAAAGGCGCGATTTTTAATGAGATGCAAGATTTTAAAACCCTTTTTATCGCATGATCGGAAAAATTTTTATCACCATAAAAAAAACCTTCCGTTTCAACTTTGTCGATAAAAATCCTCAACATAATGGTACGTTACCCCTTTTAAAGGGCATGAACATTTAGTTTTGGTGTTTAAAGATTAACTCTGTGAGGTTGTTTTCTAGGACCCCACAGTTCAGTATGATCTCCTCTTATATGGTTTAGAAAGGAAGACACCCTTCATCACACAAAAATATGCATCTCTTTGTCTATTAACTTGCCTACAAAATATAACCCTTTAAATAGATGTCCACCCAAGTTATTAGATAAAAAGCATAAGGTCAAAGGGTTTTATTTAAAAAGCTTTGTCGAAAAAATTTTACATTAAAAAATTTATGTTATTATATGCCAAAAAGAGTAAGCAAAATGCTTTCAGATCAGTAAACCAACTGCTGCTATTGATCTACAGTATAATTAGTCAATAATGTTGACTATGAGGCACAGTACTCAATCTGTTGGTCGCCTATATTTTCCAGCCTGTGTAATGCATGGTGAGAAAACCATTTTAAAGCGGTTTTTCAAATTAAGTAATAAACATTTTCACCATTTATCATTATTAAAAATTCTGTAGCATTTTTGTTTCAGCTGCTCCCTTAATGATCATAGTGTACAGCTCGTCTCTAGGGGATACGACCAGTGACGAGAGCTCCACAGTCCTGGCCGCACATGCTCAGACATCACCTCTTCTCTCAGGCAGCTATTGTCAATTTATTCCCTGTTTAGTAATTACACAGACTCACTGCTGAGCGAGTGTTCAGCCCCAGGTGCTGTCATTTCTACTCCCGTCCTCTGTACTCCTTAGTAATTAGTCAAACATTGCAAATAAATAAAAAGAAAAAAGAAACCTCAAATCAGGTACGTGCAATGAGAAAGAAAATCCCCCTTTTGGCTCCTGCGGGGAGCTGAAATCAGAAGTGCTAACCACTCAGCTATATTGTAACTACGCACAGCTGTTTACATAAACAGACCTTTGTTTGACTAGAGTGAGAACACTAAGGGGGAAAGGCCTGGTGATATCAGCCTGCTGGGTCACATGATATGCAATTCAAACAAATCATACACGCCCCATTTTGAGCACACTGAAAGCTGAAGAGGAACAAATCAGGAATGAAATGTCTTTGCGGCAAAACCTCTTTAATTTCTTAACCCTTACCGACATTGGACGTAACACCCGGCGGATACAGCGCAGAATGGCGGTGGTTCCCTAATCAATGAGAAACGGTGCGCGCCGTTCCTCACTGCGATCAGGACACCTGCAGCAAAATCACGGGGCCCAAATCACTTAACATGGCAGCTGGAAGCTTTGAGAAGGCTTCCATCGCCCCCATGGTTTCAATTTCTCTATTTCTGGCCCCAGACACAAAATGGGGATATATTGCTACACCCTATTCTATACAATGCATTAGGCTGTTAAAATGATTGTTCCCCCTAGTGGTGTAGTACCTTAGGAGGGACACAAATTTAAAGTAAAAAACAATGTTTTAAAGTAAAAAAAAATGTAAAAAATTAAAAGTTCAAATCACCCACTTTTGCCATTTTACAAAATAAAAACAATACAATAATAAATAGTTACACATATTTGGTATTGCCACGTCCGAAAAAGGATTTGCAAATGCGACATGGCAACCACCAAAATCTGCAATCCAAAAGCCAAATAGTTTTCCCTCCCTTGATCGCCCTGACATGCGTCCAAACAGCAGTTTACACCCACATGTAGGGTATTGCCGAACTTAGAAGAAATTGTGGAACAAAATTTAGGGTGCTTTTTTTCTAGGATGCCTTGTAAAAATTAAAAGTTTCAGCTAAATTGCAGATTGTTGGAAAAACATAATTTTTTTCCTTTTCAAAGCCTAATGCTAGAAAACTTTGTGAAACACCTTTGGGACCGATATGTTCACTACGCCCCTTTATATATTCCTAAGGGGTGTAGTTTCAAATATGGGGTCTTTTTAGGGCTGTTTATTAAGTTTTAGCACCTTAAGATGTCTGCAAACCTGGAGTGGCACCTAAATAAAATCGTATTGGAAAAAAAGACCCAGAGCCGGTGGGTCCCCCTATTTGGGGTTGGGGTTTGAGCCAATAGCGCATGGGCCTATATGGGAAAATTTCTAAAAGTGGCAGAATTGGGGAATTGTGTTGGTTTATTTCCCCTTTTACTTTACTGTGTTCCAGGAATAATGGATAAAAAATTGAAATTCGCAAAAAAAAAATGACTTTGAAATGCCCCTCCACTTTGTTTTATTTCGTGAATCCCTAATGAGTTAACAAATTCCAATGTTTTAAATTTTGGGGG
Source organism: Phyllomedusa bahiana (assembly GCA_025379985.1). Classification (NCBI taxonomy): domain Eukaryota; kingdom Metazoa; phylum Chordata; class Amphibia; order Anura; family Hylidae; genus Phyllomedusa; species Phyllomedusa bahiana. The sequence goes on from JAODAL010018856.1 coordinate 52,254, forward strand.
GGTGTATTTTCTTAGAGGGGTTTAAATTTTAAAAAGGATTTTAAAATAACCCCCTCAAAAAGGGAATTTTCCCCTAAAAAATTGTTTGCAAATTTTCTTAAAAAGGTGAACAATATCTACTAAATTTTGAAGCCCCCTAATGTTGTAAAAAAAAAAAGACTTTTAAAAATGATCCCATTCAGTAGAAAGGGTGATGCTAGTTAAAAAACTTTTTTGAGGGATAACTATCTTCACAAAGAAAATTTTTGAACTTTAAAAATGCAAATTTTTTCCCAAATTTCACGATTTTTAAATTTTTTAAAAATAAGCAAGTTTGTATGGCCCCAAAATTTTTATGTTTTAAGAAAATGTGTGAGGAAAACTTCTTGAATCACATGGTAGATAAAAGTGCCAAAAAGTTTTCTCAATAAAGTGAACATCCCAGTTTTCAAATGGGGCTCTGTCAGGAAGGCCAAAACTAGCTGTGGAGGTAAGGAGTTAATAGAGCGTACTTTCAGTCCACCGAGAGTACTTGACCACTAAGGGGTGCAGTTGTCATTACACCCTTATGCATTGTATAAACAATGCAGAAGGGCGTTTAAAGATGGCAGTTTTATCACACTGGATACATGGCAGTGATGGGGGCCTTACAAAAATTCCCGCGCCCCCTGTTAAAAGATTTGGCCCCCCCCGTCCGCTGTGGGGGTGAAAACCGGGGCAGCACCGTTTATTTTTAGAGCCATGTCACCCCAGTGTTAAAGGTAAGGGGCAGGGAAAGTTCCTGTTTTACCAGCAGGTATCAGCTACAATTAGCCTGTAATGTGGTGACATTACTGAGTTATCCCGCTACATAGAACCTTACTGGCACCACGACATAGATTTGCATCATGTGTCGTTAAGGGGTTAAACCTATGTAGATCATGGAATATATGACTATTTGCCTATTATACATGTTTGATTCGTCCTTACAACTTTTCTGTTAAGACAGCACATCTGGTATGAAAAAATTTGGTGAGGCCATTTATGTAAAAAACTTCATACCTGTTTTATTTTTTTATTTTGGGCTCTCTCTGCACTGACACTGTTTATGGTTTTATATGTTTGTATTAACGTTCGACACGCTTTAAATTGAATTTGTTTAGAATGTATAGCAACTTTGTCATAATGAAAAACAAACAAAATTTCTATCAATAAAAGCCAATATGTTACAAGCGTGAAGGTGTGCAGAATAAGAAAGTGATGGTCACACTGCATGTGTCACTCTGTACATAAGAAGATTGGAGTTAAAACACAGTCAATCCAGAAAGAAAGATTATATGCACTTGTGCTTGGTTAAAGAGCAGACAGTTGTGCTTTAGAGTATGTACACCAGACGGCGGTTTATCCTGTGTTGCATACGCTGTTTAGCTGTGTGTTTTGGATCTCATTCTGGTCGGACCTCACCGGATCGCCCAAACATCAGCTAAAATAGGATTTGTGATGTCATTGCTTTAATATGATACACGCAACACCCGTTCACACGAGGATGGGCCAAAGGCGTGTCTCACTGCAGCTTTCGATCCCCCTTTCGGACCCTATTCCAAAATTGACATAAAAAAATTTCTTTTTTCCGGGAAAGATGCAGCAGGAACCCAAATTTAAAATGATAGGGTGCGACCCTTTCCCTGCATTAAACAGGCTTTCCAAAACATGGAGCGGGTTTGGGTGGGGGGGGGGGGGGGAATAATTTTTTGGGAAACCACTTTGACCCAAATCGACGCTGCTTTTTTGAAGGCGTTTTTGGGACCCCAACAGGGGACCCAAAAACGATCCCAAAATGCCGTGTGAGCATACCTTGGCTCTTTCCCATACCCCCCAAAACGCCCTGTCGGGGCATCAAGCGTAGATTTTTAGCCCCAACACCACACCACTGCCACACCTAGAGCAATAGCTTAACCAATAGCCGGGAACCGGGAAAGAAACCCTTTAAACAGTTTACAACAACACCCCAAACCCTTTTTAATTCTAAATTATGTTGTAAAGTTCAAGCTCTTTTTAATTTTATAAGTTCGCCTACAGGTATGGCAATGCATCTAAAAAGTTGGAAAAAAATTCTTAAAAGGGGTTACCCCAAATGAACCATACAAAGCGCAAAGAATATTTAGCACAAAAAAAACCCGGCAAAACCCTAAAAAGGGAAATAATAAAACGGGTTTGGGAAAATTTTGGCAATTTAAAATACTTTAAAAAAAAAATAATTTTTCCGCTATTAACCTATTCTCACACAAGATGCTTCTTTGGCAAAAATCCTGGATTTGGGGTTTTTAACATTTGAAAAAAATTTTCTAATAAAAGTCGGAAAATGTGCCTCCAAAAATTCAAATTTTAAGGGGCCCCCCAGGGGGTAAAAACCCACAAAATTGGAAAATTAAAAAGTTTTTCCCGGGGTTTACAAATACACCACATATTTACTGTTGCAGTTAATACAGCTGTTAATGGAATATTTTTTTTCTGTAACCAAAGACACGGCGTGCAAATATTCCACAAAGACAACACATTTTATGTCTTTGGGTACAGAAAATAAATATTCCATTAACACTGTTTCAAATGTTCCACAGTCTCCAAACATTTTCAAGATGTTCATGCAGGTGATCTATCATCTTTCTCTTTTTGCAGTATAGAGAAGGTTGTACGTTCTATTAGAGGGGATGGTCATCATAAGAAACTCTTAAGTAGAGAGTCCCAATAGATTTTCAATCTAGGTACACCTATCCCTCAGGGACTTAATGTGCAACAGGATATAATGTATTATTATTAGCCGTTTTTACTTTATGTTATTTGGAAATGTAATATTTAGTTCTATATCTTTTCAGTGCTAGACACACCCCTATGAGAATGGAAATTCCGAGGAATGAGTGGTGCCTCGCATTGGGTGATAGGGTTGGTTTGTTTTAAATAGTCTTAGTGAATTATAACAAAGTAGACTGAGTAAGGATGTGTAACATCCGACACGCGTCAGTTATGTGGATTTAGAGCAATGACATCAGCACTGACTTTTTATTTGTTTGGCATCATGCTGTTATGCTGAATTTTTTAATGGAATGGAATAAAGAAACATTTTAATTGGATTATCGTCTGGCAGAGAGATGGTTAATCTTTCCAGATGCAAAAAATAAAAACCTGTATAATGGAACACATTCTGTGCCTAAAAAACAAACAAATCTTCAAATCAGGTGCGGTTAAACACTTTGTGGAGGAACACCATGGGAACTTAAATTATTTCTCTTGTTGCGGGATTGAGGCAGTAACTAAACCACAGAGAGGAGGTGACTGGAGCAAAAGGGTTAACTGGATCTTTAATTTGGATATGAGAATGTCTGATGGTTTAAACTTTAGAAACAATCTCATATTTGTATATTAAATTTATAGAAAAATAGCTCTTTTGCTAAGCAATTTCTCTTAAAAAATAATATTGATATATTTGTGTATCCTCACACACACCATCAGGTCCAAAAGAGCGATATTGTGTTAGGTTGAAAAAGGGTTAAAAGGGTTGTCTCACTACATCGATTCATCTTACCTCAGTCCTGTTTTCTTTGGTTAATTTGAATTCCGGGGCATGTTTACTGGCTTCCACTAGGCTGCAGTAGAAGCCAGGTCTGTAGCTATAGCAACCAGTGCTGGCAGCCTATCAGGAGAGATCAAACAGGTCTGTAGCTATAGTGACCTATGGAGCTGATGCAACCCATACAAAAGGGGATGTCTAGGAATAGGTAGGACACTGTTAATGGACATATATTGCAAGGTCTTTAACATAAAAAGCAATCCCTGTAGTGAGACAACCCCTTTAAGCATCATTTTTGAATGGTTCTCACTTTGTTTTTAATGAAGGGCGTGTGTGCTGATCAGCGCTGTGATAAAGAACCGAGTTGGTTGGAAACGCGTAGACACATCCACGCACTCTGTTTTACCTTCTTTATATCTTTTTTTCTACGATAAAGCTGAATGGAGATCAAATACTTTTTATTGTAACATTTTAAAAAGGCGGATCAACCCCAAAAAATTTATTTTGGTGTTGTTTTTATTTTTACAGTGTTTACCTTGTGACATAAATAATGTTATGTGTAAATTATTTAACTTTTATGGATGTGGTGAAACCAATTTTGTTAAATTTGTTTTGTTTTATTTATACAATGGAAAAAGGAGGTGTTTTGAATTTTAAAATTTGTTTAGCTTTTTAACATATTTTTGAAAGTTCAATTATGGCTTCTCTTTGTCACTTGCCTCTGGGGAGCAGTAACATGAAGAGTGAGATGGCAGGCTTGGGGGCCTTCATTAGGCCCCTCCTTGTGGCTGTCTTGACAACCACTTGGCCCCCTTATAATCATGTCATAAGGGACTGATCTGACACTAGAACAGAGCGCTCACCATTTTTTTTTTTACAACTTAGACGCCATGGTGCTGACTGTTATTAACAGATATTAGCTGTCATGTATGTAGTCAGCTCACTCCATATTACATACAGTTACATGTGCCAGTAAGAGTTTAAAAGCAAAATGTGCCACTATATTTTTGTGTAGGCAATATACAGTTTTATGGTTGTTGGGACAGGGACCAAAAATTGCAGTTTAGGCTGTTAGTATTTTTTTGTTTACTTTGATATATTGGCCCCAATTACAGGGGGACTACAGCTCCTAACACAGACTGTGAGGCTGAACTCAGCAGCTCCTATGGTAACCTGGCCTCTGCTAAGGTGCTGCAAAATCTACATATGCATTCAAGACGTCTTCACAGTTACTTGCAGGTCATCTGGATGTTTATAGTCTATAAGTGGTCTGGACGTGTTTAAGTAGGTCAACATAAGTAACAAGTGGCTTATCTAAATTCAACACAAAATGCCACTTTTAATGATTACTTCAAGGGACATTCTCACCATGCTGTTTCAAAGAGTCATAGGCAGCTTCAGATTCACAATTCCTAGTCCCACAGTGGGTGGTTCTATTGCAGTGATTAGCATATTTAGATCCCCTATAACTAGCATTAAAAAAGACGTAAGTTGAGGAGATTTAATATTCAGTAAACAAAGTTACAAGTGCTCCAAAGAATGAAAACAATTGATTATCTGTAAACAAAAGCTAATCTTGTTAGAGACAAAGAATCTACTCTGGAGTGAGCTCTATTCATCGTGACATCACTCTCTGCTCTGCTCTCCTTCACTCCTGTGTGCACTCAGAGCAGTTACAATATCTCATGACCAAGGTAAAATCAAACGACCAATGTATTTGGAAAAAGTCTTCAATTACCTGTCCCTACATGGTGAAAGCTAATCTTTGTAGTGAGAAAATGCCTTTCAGTCTCAAAATTAGTCAACCCTTTGAGAAGGGAAAAATCTCTCCTTGAGAAGAGGAACCAATAAATTGGTTGGTGTGAGAGTTTACTTGCCATTCAGACCTCACTGACTGTTTTGCATAAAGCAAAGGCTTATGGGAAAGAGCTGAGGAGCTCCACAGCACACTCTATTGGATATAGTTATCCTCAGTTCACATGTAGCTCACAGGAGTCTAGCAATGTGAAAGAGATTTGCGCCAAACCAGTTAGGTTCAACTACAGACAGCTGTTTCGGGGTATTTGCCCCTCGTCAGTGCAGTGTAGAACTTACTGGTTGGCTGGGTGAGAGACAAGAGCATTCAGTCAGAACAGTCAGTGAGGTCTGAATGGCAAGTAAACCCTCACACCAACCAATTTATTGGTTTCTCTCCTCAAGGAGAGATTTTTCCCCTTTCAAAGCCACTCTTGCCTCTCACCCAGCCAACCAGTAAGTTCCACACTGCACTGATGAGGGGCAAATACCCTGAAACAGCTGTCTGTAGTTGAACTTAACTGGTGTGGCTCAAATCCCTTTCACATTGCTAGGCTCTTGCGAGCTACATGTGATCTGAGGATAACTACATTCAATAGAGTCCGCTGTGCAGCTCCTCAGTGTAACGCCGCACGCTGCGGTCCGGCGCCCGGGCCGCGGTCACTCATGCCTCCCAGCTCCTGCCACCTCCCGTGCCGCGGACCGGGCGTCCGGCCCCAGGCACAGCCAGCCCCGGCATGCGCTGCGCTGCGCCACTACCTACCTGGCTGCATCCAGCTTCCTCCTTCAGCGCCATGCGGCAGTCTCTGCTTCTGCCTGCACTTTCCCGGCTGGCCACTAGGGGCCGCGCGCGAGCGGCTTCCTAGTTTTAAAGGGATAGCACCTAATTGGTGCTCCCCTTTCCACTTATGGCCTTTGAGCTTGGGCTTTATAGGTATGCCCCTTCCTGCCGTCGGCGCCCAATTGTTGGTGTCCCTACGTTAGCAACATTTGTCTGCGTCTGCTGGCGTTTCCTCTGAAAGTTCCGCATTCTACGTTTCTGCTCCTGCCTCATCAGTCCTGCCTAGCCTGTTCTGCCTACTCGGGTTCTACGCTCCAGTGTCCTGCCTATTCAAGTACCACGCTCCGGGTGTTCCTGTGCCTACGTCACCTGCTTCGGCTGTCACCGCTGGGTCTTGAGTTGGGGGTAGCGACCTGGGGGATTCACTGCAGCAAAGCCCGTCCTGCCTTGCGGAGGGATACGTTGAAAACAAGGGGCCCCTTAGACTCCGCTCCCCAACGTAGGCTACGCCAACTCCTAGCGGTGACCAGTGGATCCACCTCCCGCTCGCTGAGCGGTCCTGACAGTACAATTGGGCCATGGATCCCGCCGATCAACCGCTACCAGACACAATGAGCCTCGTGGCTGAAATTACGCGCCAGGGCGTCCGTCAAGAACAACTCTTCGCCATGCTCCAGAACCTTGCGGCTCGAACTCCAGAACCACCTGCGGCCCGGCTCCGGCACCTGTCTCCATTCCGGTTCTCGCTTCGGTACCCGCAGCATCTAGCAGTTCCTCCCTGCACCTGCCTCTGCCACCTCGCTACTACGGGGATCCCAAGGCCTGCCGTGGATTCCTGAACCAGTGCACAATCCACTTCGAGGTCCTGGCACACCAATTCGTCACTGATCGGGCTAAAGTGGCCTTCATTATTTCTCTCCTCTCCGGTGAAGCACTGGCCTGGGTGACACCTCTGTGGGAACGTGGAGATCCACTGACAGCCAATCTAGCGAGTTTCCTGTCCGCCTTCCGCAAGGTATTTGAAGAGCCGGGACGAGCCTCCTCTGCTGCCTCTTCCCTTCTTCGTCTCCGACAAGGTGACTCCTCAGTGGGACAGTATGCTGTACAATTCCGGACTCTATCCTCAGAGTTGTCCTGGAACAACGAGGCCCTGGTCGCAACCTTCTGGGAGGGGTTGGCCGGTCGTATTAAGGATGAACTAGCGGGGCGTGACCTGCCCACCAGCCTGGACGACCTCATCACCTTGGCCACCCGCGTCAACATTCGTTTCTCGGAACGTCAACAGGCGGTTCGGCTTCAAAGGGAGTCCTCGCCTTGCACCTGTCTTCCAGCATCCCCTGCAGCCTGTCCCTGCATCCAATCGGGAGGAGCCCATGCAAGTTGATAGGGCCCACCTGTCAGAGGAGGAAAAGACTCGACGGCGCACCCAAGGACTCCGCCTCTACTGCGGTGCTCAAGATCATCTGCGTAGAGAGTGCCCCCTGTGTCCGGGAAACGACAGAGCCTAGGCTTCGTGGGAGAGGCAAACCTGGGCACGGAACTTTCCTCTCCGCCATTGACCATGATGGTCACTCTAACGCTTCCCTCCAGATCAGGCCTTCGAGTTGCCGCCTTTGTGGTCTTTGGGTCGGCGGGCAACTTCATCCATCCTGCTCTTGTGGATAGGTACCGGCTGCCAGTGATTCCCTTGGACAAGCCTCTTTCCGTTTCGTCTGTGAATGGAGAAGTCCTCTCCTGCACCATCCAGCACCGCACGCAGCCCCTTAAGTTACGTATAGGAGTACTACATCAGGAAAAGATCTCTTTCCTTGTCTTGCCATGCTCCGCTAGCACTCTCCTCTTGGGGCTTCCTTGGCTGCGGGACCACAGCCCCATCATTGACTGGGAAACGGGCGAAGTCACTCGTTGGGGCACCAGGTGCCACTCCAGTTGCATTTCGGCACCACGTCCTCCACGTTTGGTGGGTGCCTCTACCCTTCTTCCTACCGTTCCAGCTCCATCAGGTCTTCCTGCTCACTACTGGGAGTTTGCGGACATGTTCTGCAAGAAACAGGCAGAATTTCTTCCTCCTCACCGGCCCTACGATTGTCCTATAGAGCTGCAGCCAGGATCTACGCCTCCCCGCGGTAGAGTGTACCCCTTGTCCCGGCCGGAAATTGAGGCCATGTCGGCGTATATCAAGGAAAATCTGGAAAGGGGCTTTATCCGCAAGTCTTCATCTCCCGCAGGGGCTGGCTTCTTTTTTGCCGAGAAGAAGGACGGGTCCTTGCGACCGTGCATAGACTATCGAGGCCTCAATAAGATCACTATCAAAAATCGCTACCCATTGCCGTTGATTTCGGAGCTCTTCCATAGGATCCAGGGAGCCACGGTCTTCTCCAAGCTCGACCTCCGGGGCGCTTACAATCTGATCCGTATACGCGAGGGGGCGAATGGAAGACTGCCTTTAACACCCGCGATGGCCATTATGAATATCTTGTCATGCCCTTTGGCCTTTGTAATGCCCCCGCTGTATTTCAAGAATTTGTAAACAACATCTTCCGAGACCTTCTCTACCACTGTGTACTTGTCTACTTGGACGACATCTTGATCTACTCCCCGGATTTAAAATCCCATCGGGGTCATGTTCGTCTGGTACTCTCTCGCCTTAGACGCAACCATCTCTACGCCAAGTTGGAGAAGTGTCTTTTTGAACGAACCAGTTTACCTTTCCTGGGGTACATAATCTCTGCGCAAGGTCTTCTAATGGATCCTGAAAAGTCTTCGGCAGTATTGAACTGGCCACGCCCTGTCGGTCTTCGAGCTATCCAGCGGTTCATCGGTTTCTCCAACTACTACCGCCAATTTATTCCGCATTTCTCCACGCTCATAGCTCCTATTGTCGCTCTCACCAAGAAAGGCAGTAACCCTCGTCTATGGACCTCGGAGGCTGAAGAAGCCTTTGCCCGGTTAAAAGCAGCCTTTGCCTCCACCTCTGTGCTTCACCGCCCGGACCCTGAGAGCCCCTTCTTTCTGGAAGTTGATGAGTCCTCAGTCGGAGCTGGAGCTGTGCTTCTACAAAAGAATGCCAAGGGCAAATTCGTCACCTGTGGCTTCTTCTCAAAGACCATCTTGCCAGTGGAGAAAAACTACTCCATTGGGGACAGAGAACTACTGGCTATCAAATTGGCCTTGGGTGAATGGCAGCATCTTCTGGAGGGCGCTCTGCATCCTGTGACCATCTATACGGATCATAAGAACCTGCTTTACCTACAGACAGCACAACGCTTGAATCCTCGTCAGGCCCGGTGGTCCTTATTCTTTTCTTGTTTCAACTTCATCCTCCATTTCCGGCCAGCCGCAAAAAATCTCAAGGCCAATGCTCTGTCACGTGCAACAGATGCCTCCAACTCTGAATCTGAACCACAGTACATGATTCCCCCCGAACGTCTGGTTCATGCTGCACCCGTAAGGTTGCGGGAAATCCCACCTGGTAAGACCTTTGTGCATCCCACCCTGAGGAAACGCATTCTGTCCTGGGGTCACGCTTCCAAAGTGGCCGGTCATGCTGGCTATCGTAAGTCTCTCCACCTCATCGCACATCACTACTGGTGGCCCTCCCTCGCACAGGACGTCAAGGATTTCGTGGCTGCTTGCCCTAATTGTGCCCGGAGTAAGAGCTCTCGTCTTCGACCTGCTGGTTATCTGTTGCCATTGCCAGTGCCCGAAACACCATGGAGCCACATCGCTATGGACTTTGTGACTGATCTCCCACCCTCCAAGGGGTGTTCGGTTGTCTGGGTCGTGGTGGACCGATTCTCCAAGATGGCGCATTTCACACCCCTGCCAGGTCTTCCTTCGGCTCCACAACTGGCTTCATTGTTCATACAGCACATCTTCCGTTTGCATGGTATGCCTTCTAACATCGTCTCTGATAGAGGAGTACAATTCACCTCTCGCTTCTGGCGTGCCCTGTGCTCTCTGCTGGGAATTAAATTGGATTTCTCATCTGCATATCACCCACAGTCTAATGGCCAAGTGGAGCGGATCAACCAGGTCCTGGGGAACTACCTGCGCCAATTTATCTCAGCCCGGCAAGACGATTGGGTCTCTCTGCTCCCCTGGGCAGAGTTCGCCTACAACAACCATACTAGCGAGTCCTCAGGGGAGTCTCCCTTCTATGTGGTGTTTGGTCAACATCCTCGTCTTCCTCTGCCACTGTCTGCCTCTTCTGAAGTTCCTGCTGCCAACAACCTAGTACGGGACTTTTCTCAAATTTGGCGACTCACCCGCCAAAATTTGTGTCATGCGGCCACCCGGTTTAAAGCGCAAGCTGACAAGAAACGCAGAGCGCCTCCTACTTACCAACCTGGAGATAAAGTTTGGCTCTCCTCCAAACACATCCGCCTCCGAGTGTCTAGTTTAAATTTTGCACCACGCTATCTTGGTCCTTTCAGCGTTCTACGACAGATCAACCCGGTATCCTACAAACTCCGCTTGCCTCCCTCCCTCCGCATCCCCAATTAATTTCATGTGTCTCTCCTGAAACCGGTGATTCTCAATTGGTATTCTCGCAAGGTGGTTCCTGTTGCCGCACCTCCTAATACCGAAGACATCTACGAAGTTAAAGAGATCCTGGACATGAAGCGTTCTAGAGGCAAGACTTACTACCTCGTGGATTGGAAGGGCTACGGGCCCGAGGAGAGGTCCTGGGAGCCTCAAGAAAACATCAACGCTCCCACCCTCATCCAACGTTTTCACAGACTCCGGATTTCTGGAAGGAGGGGCCCTAAGGGAGGGGGTACTGTAACGCCGCGCGCTGCGGTCCGGCCCCCGGGCCGCGGTCACTCACGCCTCCCAGCTCCTGCCACCTCCCGTGCCGCGGACCGGGCGTCCGGCCCCAGGCGCAGCCAGCCCCGGCATGCGCTGCGCTGCGCCACTACCTACCTGGCTGCATCCAGCTTCCTCCTTCAGCGCCATGCGGCAGTCTCTGCTTCTGCCTGCACTTTCCCGGCCGGCCACTAGGGGCCGCGCGCGAGCAGCTTCCTAGTTTTAAAGGGATAGCACCTAATTGGTGCTCCCCTTTCCACCTATGGCCTTTGAGCTTGGGCTTTATAGGTATGCCCCTTCCTGCCGTCGGCGCCAATTTTGGTGTCCCTACGTTAGAACATTGTCTGCGTCTGCTGGCGTTTCCTCTGACAGTTCCGCATTCTACGTTTCTGCTCCTGCCTCGTCAGTCCTGCCTAGCCTGTTCTGCCTACTCGGGTTCTACGCTCCGGGTGTTCCTGTGCCTACGTCACCTGCTTCGGCTGTCACCGCTGGGTCCTGCGTCGGGGTAAGCGACCTGGGGGATTCCCTGCAGCAAAGCCCGTCCTGCCTTGCGGCGGGCTCCGGTGAAACTCCGCTCCCCGACGCAGGCTATGTCAACTCCTAGTGGTGACCAGTGGATCCACCTCCCGCTCGCTGAGCGGTCCTGACACTCAGCTCTTCTGTCAACCCTTTGAGGACAGTCTAGAAAAAAAATGATCATAGGTGCACACTAGTGTGACAGTAATATACAAACACAATCCAGTAGCAGCAGGTTCTTAGTTCACATTTTTGATCAAAACTGCTTAAGCCCACCTGCCGATTAGCAAGGGGACCTCAATACAGGTGGGAACCTACACTAACGCTACCTCTCTAAGAGCCTGTTAAAACCTCCACACTTCAGGGAGAGAAGGTTCCAGCTACAAGGTACTCTGCATTGATTTAAAAAACTGTGCAGGTGGGTGGAGTGCAAAATACCTTTGAGGACAGTCCTTCAGTTGCACGTCTGATGCTTTCTCAAGCATCCCTAATGCAAGTTATCAGGAGATTCATTAGTTGCATCAGGTGTGCTTGAAACATATAACAACACATCAAATAGCTGGACTGGCCAGGGCTAGGTTTACTGTGACATTGAATATCATGCTATAAATATGACTAAGTCTAGAGAGTTGTCCAAAAAGCTAAGACAAGAGATTATTGCATTGCACAGCCAAGGAAAGGGATACAAAAAGATAGCAGAAGGCACTCAATGTTCTGAGACATACAGCTAGAAGCATAGCCCAAAAATTCTAAGTTAAAGGAGCACTGGCTACACTGCCCAGACATGGCAGAAAGAGGAAGCTATCACCTACTGGCACCAGATATCTGAGGAGACAGGTGGTCAAAAACCTCTGACTGACTACAAAAGACCTACAGCAAGCTTGTTGGCAGCAAACACTAAGGTGCATACTTAAAGGGGTGTTCTCACCATGCTGTTTCCCAGAGCTTTAGACTCACACTTTCTGGTTAGGCAGTGAGTGGTTCTGTAGCAGTGATTGGCATATCAGCTCTCCTGTTCCTAGTTGATCCTGTTACAGTGACATTACTGCACTGGATTTATGAAATGAAGTACACAAAGTATGTTGCTTGAGATTGGACTCTGCAGGGAGTGACTCATCTTGGTCGGAACTGACTAACAGACAGCAACTTGGATTAATCAGATAGGAGACACAGAAGAGAGAGCAGGGAGAGGTGGTCGGTAACCCTTGTGTACCCTAAGAGGAGATAAAATCTTCTTTATTCCCTGACCAAAACAAAATCAAAAGAGCAATGTATTTGGTAATATTCTTCGTTTACCTTTCCCTGTATGTTACAAGTTAATCATTGTGGTGAGAAAACCCCTTTGACTTTGAAGGCCTTTATGATAAAAAATTTGATCATCATTTCAATGGTTTTGGGGGACGGTTCTGTCTGCGATTTGTGGATTCACTCGTCCCCCATAACTACTGAATTTGCACACCTTCCACCTGAAAACTGGGCAGAAGATTGTGTATGTATTTGGAACATGTACAATCTTCTCCCCGGTTTTCAGGTGGATAGTGTGCAAATTCAATGGCTATGGGCGACGAGTGAATCTGTAAACAGAAAGAACCGTCCCCCAAAACCATTGTAAAGATGATAAAATACTGGCCGGATTCTTAAACAGAAACCAACCGGCATTTTACATCTGTAATGTGGCCATTCCTTTAGGTATGTGTATTGATAAAGAGAAAAAAAAAATCCACAGGTTTGGTTCCTAGGGATTCGAACCTAAGACCCTTGTGCTGGGAGAAAAAAAACACTAACCACTGAGCTACATTGTAGCTATGTAAACAGACCTTTGACTAGAGTGAGCGCACTATGGAGAATGGCATGGTGATGTCAGCAATGGACTGTGCTTACTTAACTAAATGAGAAGCTTTCATTCGTTAGAGCTAGGCAATCTGTGTAATACACTTTATAAATATTATGCAGTCTGTCAGTGTACCAATAACAGCTAGGAACAGCAGAGCTGTTGTTTTAGTCACTGCTATAGAACTGCCCACAGCCTGAACAGGAAGTGCGAGTCTAAAGCTGACTGTGGCTCTGTGAAACTGCCTGGTGAGAAAACCCCTTTGAAGTGTTTTTCCCAACTAGCTGTTCACAGAGCCTGCTCTGTGAAGACTACTTTACCAGACCTAGGCAGAGAAGGTGCCCAGTTTGACAGGGTAATCTCACACAAAATGTTCCCTGACCTTTACAATACTAAATATTCTAGTATCTGTGAAGCATTTTAGACTTCGACAGCATGAGACACTCCACCTGCATAAGTTGTTCAGAGAATACTAAGGAGTAGAGGGGCTTGAACGTGACTCTCACAGAAAAGATATCAACTGTTTAGGCCAAAGATGTTTAAATATGAAGGTATATTCCAATCCAGCAAGTCCTTCTTTTAGCTAGATAATGTCAGGTCAACTTACAAGTTACAAATAAATACTTTAGAGAAAAGGAAAGTTGATAGGCTAGACACTAACATGTCTTCATATTTCCACAAAGAAGTAGCCCAGATGAGAGCCTTTCCCAAAAACAAATCAATACAAGACACTTTAGTACAATCAAAGGGAAAACAGACCTTGAAATGTATAGTACATACTACACATTGATTAAATTCCTTAAAGGGCTTTTCTCACTACAAAGATTAGCTTCTAACATGTAGAGACAGGTAAAGACTTTTGATTTTACCTTGGTCAGGAGATAAAAGAGATTTTATCTGCTCTGAGTGGACATAGGTTTCATCCATAATCTTCCTCCCTGATTAGACAGAGAGCAGGGAGTGATGTTACTAAGGACTGAGATCACTTTCAGAGCAGACTCTTTGGGCGCAAGCATGAACTTTGGTGCCGACAGGCCAGTTCTAAATAGCTTTAAAGGGGTTTTGCCACAAAGTAAAATTGACGTGGGAAGCTTTCAAATTAGATAATAAACATTTTCAATAATCATCATTATTAAAAATGCTGGCCATTCCTTTAGTTTTGTGCATTGATAAAGAGAAAAAAATCCACAGGTTTGGTTACTGTGAACTTTGGTTCCTGGGGACTTGAACCTAGGACCCTTGTGCTGGGAGGCAAACCTCTAACCACTGAGCTACATTGTAGCTACATAAACAGACCTTTGACTAGATTGAGCACACTGTGGAGAGAGGCATGGTGATGTCAGCCTGCTTGGTCACATGATATGCAATTCAAACACATCACACACACCCTTCTGAGTACACTGAAAGCTGAAGAGAGGAAAAGAGAACATGAAATGTCTTTGTGGCAAAGCCCCTTTAAAGCAGTGTAGAATGCGCAAGTATGTATGAACCTGTTCTTCTTCAGTTCATACATTTGGGGCATCGTCGGTGTAATCCTGGTGTCAAGTCTACCTGTACCCCATAGTAAAAAAAGTAGAAATAACTCTACAGAATTCCTGACAGCTAGGGCCAGATTTACTAACGTTAATTATAAAACTATATTAAATAAAATAATTTCCCCAAAATATAAAATTAATTTTAAATTATAGAATATAAAATTAATGTCTTATTACATAATATAAAATTATATATTAGAAAATGAATAAAAATTAAAATAATATAAAATTAGAAAAACAATACAGTATCTACCATAAATCCCTTTATTGTAGTATTATCAGGGATTACAAACATATCATAGCAGGCTAGAAATAAAAGAAAAGCTATTAAAATAGCATGTCACTGAATAGAAACTATGGGAGTGATCTTTCTTTGGTGTACCATAGGTCCCAGCGCGACCTGTGGTGTGCCGGCTATTGCTGTATATAGAATAAAGGCTGAGAGCACCAAGAATAAATTTCCACACTGATCACATTCGATTAGCGTTTGTTTCATATAATGTAGTAAAAACGGAAAATAAAAAAAATCAAAACAAAATTTTTTTGAAAACCTAATTAATTTTTCATTAGAAAATCAGCTCAATGAATTGCACTTGTCTCTATAGAGAAGAGAAGTAACAGAACATAAATTATACGGTCCTTAAGTATGAGTGACAGTAATAGCTTCTTATCTCTTGCAACATTCTAACCACAAATTGAGATTGACACAGGGAGAGCATTGTGACATAGTAGAAAGAAATAGGGAGAGAGAAACACACACAAGACAGCGCACTCTAGTGCAATAAATGTGATTCCATTATAGAAATTAAAGTGTATATTTATGATATACCTACTTTCGGGTGTTGTGTAGTGGGAAACGAGCTTCAGGTTTTGAGGGGTTGTAAATTGTGATCTTCTCACCTGTTATAAAATCCCCTGCTCAGAGGTTTTCCCCAACAGTGGTCTTCTACAGCGCTGGCTTATATCTGTAGAAGACCAGATATTCGTGGTGATTAAATCTCATGCTATATTGCTATAGCAGAAAGAGAAACATTTAAAGGGGTTTTCTCACTACATTGATTCATCTTACCTCAGTCCTGTTTTCTTGGTTTCACTTTGAATTTAGGGGCGTGTTTACTGGCTTCCACTAGGCTGCAGTAGAAGCCAGGTCTGTAGCTATAGCAACCAGTGCTGGCAGCCTATCAGGATAGATCAAACAGGTCTGTAGCTATAGCGACCTGAGGAGCTTATGCAGCCCATACTAGAGGGGATATCTAGGAATAGGTAGGACACTGCTAATGGACACTTATTGCAAAGTGACTTGTTTTCGCAAGATCTTTAACATAAAAAGCAATCCTTGTAGTGAGAAAACCCCTTTAACAGTATGATTGATGTTTATGAGCTTCGGTTCTTCTCTATGTAGTTTAAAGCAGTTTATTGAGTTGCTTTTCTAATGTCAAATTAATTACATTAATAATAACATTTTGTTCTGATTTTAATATTTTTCTTTTTTATAATTAAAATCTTACAAAATATTTTGTTTTATATTTTTATGTAGTATTTAATTTGCTTTCATCAAAATGTAGGTCAGACTTTAATTTCAATTACACAATTGCTGCACACGACGGTTCGCTAAAACAATTGTTTTTTTTAATACTAGATTTCTCCGATTGGTGCGGGATTTGGGTAATGCGGTTTTTGGTTTAATTAATTTATATTTTTAAATTTTTAAATATTCATTTTGATTATGAATTTTAAATTACTTTTTTTTTAGGAGATTTTTTTTATTTTTGGATATTATATAATTAAATATTTATTTTATATGATTTTTTTTTATTTGTTTGATAATTATTATAAGTTAGTTTGTATTATTTTAGTGGTATAAGTTGAGAAATAATTGATTTTTTTTTACCCTAATGGCAAATCTAGTTAGTCTATGACAACTTTGGCCTCAGTCAGACCACTTTTAGCTTGGTCTGGCTGTTCTGACAGCGAGACCAAGATCCTTACACTGGTCATCTACAGAGGTCATCTAATGGTGTAAGCAGTGCTTCGCCTATTGCATGTTTGCTCCTGGAATTGTTCCTGTCCTTCAGGGAACAAATCCTCGTGGTAGACGGCGTTGAATAAAAAGATTAAGTGACACTGTATTATCTGAGGAAGTGTCGGTTCAGGGCACGAAACGCGTTATGTGTGTTACGTTTTTATGCCAAGGCTAGCACCTTTTGCATCTTTTATGGAATAAATATATCTTTTTATTCAACGCCGTCTACCACAAGGATTTGTTCCCAGAAATGAGCGCCCGGTCTACCATATATGTGCAGTATTCTACGGTAAACCCACCATCCCTTTTTTTTTTTGGGGGAGGTTTCTGGAGAAAGGTGCCACGCGGCCGCTGTTTCGAGGCTCGGTTTAGAGCCACATACATACTTAAGAGTGATGTGCCTCTACAGTAATTTGCACATCACCTCCAGGTGAGCACCCTGGCAATTAATTATATTGTTTTTAAACCGCTTTGACGTACTTTCACATAGAGCGCCATCTCTCTCTCCTCCCTTTTTTATTTCCTTGCAGTCTTCTGTTCAGACTCTTTCTGTGCTTCCTACTACTTATACAGAATTTTCCTTAAGAAATAGCCAGATTCATAGACCTCAAAATTTCCATAATTGTCTGCCAGGTACTATTCCCCATTGGGGAAGAGTATACCCCCTATCACCTCCAGAGACCGAGCAATGTTTGCTTATATCACTGACAATATGGACAAGAGGTTTATCCCCAAGTCATCCTAGAGGGTGCAGGATTCTTATTACTGACTACACATCACCTTACCAGAGCATTTTCAAACAGGTATAGGGCAGGGATGTCAAAACCTCTGCACTTATCCACCTGACTAAAAACTGAGCATAGTTCAGAACAAACAACCACATAGTCGCTAAGAGCCATGAACCAAATCCACGGCACTTAATAATTATCATCATAGGGCACAGAAATAAAACTTTGCCTTGAGAATGATTTATCTTGACTCTCTCCATCAGATAAGGGGTGCTATGAGGAAGTAAAGGCACTTAATCATTGGGATTTCCCAGCTTGTTTAGACACATTACACCAAGTTTTATGTGCAATGATGCTGTCAACCAACAACCTGACAGTGAAGAAAGCAAAATAAGGTCAACTTCTGTTTCATAAAAAATACAGTAGAAAGAATATGTTCAATTCATAAAACTGCATTTATGTATGTTTTTATTATTACATTTGGATATTTATCACAAAAATAAAAAATTTGAAGAATAAAACAATAAAAAGACCCTACCCTTAAAAAACAAAAAAGAGACATATTTTTTATGGCAACCCAGAATAAAGTATGAGAGACGCTTCAATGAAGGCAGTGTTTCCAACAACATAACTGTTTTATGGAATTGTGTGTTGTTGTAAGGATCTATGCCTTTCCAACCATTTTATTTATTGTTTCAAATTTACTGTTAAAGGGATTTTCTTACTACAAAGATTAGTTTTCTGTTACGGGTGCCCCCCATGCTGAACCGCATGCTGGGTCGAGTGCGCACTCGCTCCTCATTGTCTTCCTGGTAGCCGTCGCAGATGGCCCTGCCTCATAGGGCGTGCTCGAAAGATCTGTAAAATTTGGTCATCACCAGGCGCTGACTCTATCCCTGCCTCTTTCTTAATTCCTTTGCCTTGCCCTTGCTGGATCAGTAGTGCCTTGCGTGAGAGCATTCCTTAGTCTGTGTTCTGATATTCCGTGTACCATACCCATTGCCTCCGTCCCTCGATCTCGAACCTTCTTGCCTGTCTCCAACCACGAGCTTGCCTGATAATTTTGTACCACGCTGCACTCCAGCTGCCACCACAAGCAAGTAATGTCAACCTGCGACCTGGTAGCCTCCAACCACAGGAAGTCCAACCTGCGTAGCGACCGGCTCTGGTGAAAAAAGGACATACTTAGAATCTGCTTTCTGGTGCTTGAGGTGGTCCAGAGGATCCACTACTCCAGCCATTACACTTTCAACTTAAAGGTACAGATAATTAAGACTTTTCCTAAATACATTAGTCAACAGATTTTAATTTAGTCATGAAATAAGAGGGGTTTTCTATGTGCTCTGAAGTGCACATGGGTTTCTGTTATCTGATTAGCTGACAGCAGAGAGCAGGGAGAAATGTCACCCCACTGATGGATTGACATCAAAGCCAACAAATTATGTCAAACAAGATTAGCTGCAGTAAACAAAAGGTGTATGTGCTGTGAGGGCTGAAAAGGATGGCTTGATCTGTAATCTTGTTAGCAATAACAATCTCCTGCACTGTCAGATTATCTGCCTCACTAGAAGTTGAATATGCTTATCACTGCTATAGAACCACCCACATCCTGAGGGGACAGAGTAAGTGCAAAACTGCGAAAACTCAGTGAAGCAGCGTTGTGAGTAAACCTCTTTCAAATAAAATCTTATGTTAATATGAGAACGGTGGATTACCGTAATTACTACGACGGATTGGAGCCGTACTGCAGCGCAAATCCGGCGCGCAGTACGGCTCCAATCCGCGCCGAAATAAGCCGTGTGAATATGGCCTTAGTCATGACAGTTGTATGTAGAGTTAGTTTGTACTTTTTTTCTATGTATTGTAAGGAAACTGTAGACGGCGCGTATAATAATTGGAATATGAACTCTTGGTTGTACATTACATTTTAATGATCTGATTAGGTTTTATCACTTATACAAAGCACAAACAATAAAACCTGCACTGAGTTTGTTCTTCTGATTTTGTAGATTGTTTGTTGAAAGATAACACATATTGTGCTATGGTTATTAGAAACACATTAGTACAAAATGTAGTAAAAAGTTTAAAAAATTTGAACTTAAAATAGTGTCACCGACTAAGACTAATGCCACTATCAGAGTATGTTCACACAGATTATATTTGTGTTGTAAAAACACGATGTAAAATTTGAGGCATATGCTTGGCTTTGTGACAAATATGTTTCCTTTCTATTGCTATAGATTTTACTATGACTTTAATTAGTTCCATTTAAAAGGGCTAAGCTACATCATGGTTACTTGGTTACAGTGCACAGTTTTCATGAAGCGGATTTGATATGTTACTTTGTGTGTGTTTGATTTGTTTCGGGGTTTGTTTTTTTTGTTTGTTTTGCGATCAAAACCGTCTGCTTTGAAAATGACAATTGCTTTTACATTTTTCCAAAACCTGAAGCATAGACTGTATCGACCAGAAATTTTTTAAAACTTAAAAGTTAACTGTATGGAAAAAAATCAATAAATTACAGAAAAGCATTAAAAAAAGTATTTCCCACATAAAGTGGGCTAGAGATGGGGGAATTTCCCGAAATTGTTTTTGTTACTTCGCCGAATTTTCGGCAAAAAATAACTTCGTTCCCAATTACTTGCCGAATAGTTTAAAAAAAAGTATTTCCAGGTGCACAGAGCCTGCAGGGTGCTGTAGAACGTTGTGCCATGCTTAAATATGCAGAGGGAGCTTGGTTTGGGGCTTCTCAATGTTGGTTTTTTTGTATGAAACCCAATGACTGCGCCGTCTTGAATCCTTTTCCCTTTTTAAACCTGGGCACTTTAAAAGGGCAAAAATGCCAAAAAATGAAGGGGGAATGTGCCTGATAAAATCAGGGAGCGGGGAAAATGGAAAAAAAAAGTGAGAGCTCAGGTGGCAACATTGTGAAGAGTGTGGGGGGTGACGGCGGGGCCAGCCACAGCAGATGAGGTCAGGCAGTGGCAAATGACTTCTGGGGTGGCAAAAAAAACCCAGGAAGCCACAGAGGGGCCAATGCTGAGAGGGAGGGTCAGGCGGCAGCAGTTGAGGTCAGGGAGTGGCAAAATGACATTTGGAGATGGGAAAAAACAGGAGTAGGCAAGAGTGGAACAATGCACTTTTTTGTAGGTCACGGCAGCGCCATAGCAGCAGCATGAGGTCGACGTGGCACAAAGCAGAGGTGTAGGTCACGGGGAGCCGCATGAGGTCAGGCGTGGCACAAGACACGTGTGTAGGTCCACGGGAGCAGCCACGGAGGGGGCTTGGTCGGCAGTGGCACAATGACACAGTGTGTAGGTCAGGGAGCAGCCCAGGAGCAGCATGAGGGGCAGACAGTGGGCCAATGACCAGGTGTAGGCACGGCAGCAGACGCGCCAGCTGGGGCAGGCGTGGCACCCAAAGCAGGTGTAGGTCCGGCAGCAGCGCTGAGTCAGGAGTGGCACAATGACATTCGGAGGTGGCAAAAAGGGAGTAGGCCACGAGTGGGGACATGACCAGTGTGTAGGTTTACAGCAGCAGCCACGGAAAGCACGAGGTCAGACAGTTTGGAAAAATTTACATTTTGGGGGTGACAAAACAGGAGTAGGCCACAGAGTGGGGCAAAGACCAGTGTGTAGGGCCCCGGGGGCCAGGGGGAGCCATGGGGTAGACTGGCACAACCATTCTGGGGTGGCAAAAAAACAGGAGTTGGCCCCCAAAAGGGGGGACAATGACAGTGTGTAGGGCCGGGGGAAACCACGGGCAGCATGGG
>JAODAL010018857.1:0-73556 GCA_025379985.1 Phyllomedusa bahiana
AAAGCCCATCCAAATTAACACAAAACACATCTGGCAGAGTGACAGTATGGGCACGTCTATCTCCATTTAACTTAAAGGGATTGTCCAATTCATTAAAAAAGTTATTTAAATAGCTCCTAAGCCCCAAGTAAAGTTAAAAAAAAGCTATACTCACCTCCAGGTCCGGGTTCGGGCAGCGAACCCTTTGGGTTTTCGTTGACATGCCACATTTTCTGAAAGGGGCATAGGCCTCAACTCACATCACTGTTCTGAGCTGTTTACTGCATGTCAACAAAAGACCAGTGGAGGGAAACCCGGGAACCAAGAAAGTATAAATTTTTTTACTTTACTTGGGGCCCTGGAGCTATTTAAATTATTTTTAATAAGGTGAAAAACCCCTTAAATTACTACTAATTTTCGCTTCCACTGTATTCTCTCAATCTGATATTTTACTTATTGTATAATTTAACTTATAACTTATCTTGTACCAGTAGCAGTAATAATATTTTGTGTTTTCTTTTCTAGGAAAAAATTTCCCAATTAAATATCACAAGTTGGAAACATGAGAGGAGTTTTTTTTCTTTTCAGTAGTATGGTAGTTACTGTATAATCTCATCTCCTTTGTCTGTAAAATTAATAAAACTCATTCAGCATAATATGTCTCCTTTTGCCTGATTTGAAAACACTTTAAAAACAAATTAAATACACCAAATTGTTTTCGGGGCCCTTTGGAAAATGTTTTTAAATTTTTAAACCCTTTTATTAAAAGACCAAAAAAACTTACATAATGTTCATTATGTAAATCCACAAAATATACATGAGATTTTTTTTTTTTTTTAAAAGGTATTATTTATAGTTTTTGAAATTTTTTAACAAAAACGAACATAGTTTCACACATTACACCAAGGGCATTGCAGTAAAGATTCGGTCCCAAATACATACATTTCCACATGCAATAATTTTAAAAATGGTGTTTACTACTTTTCCACAATATTACTTAAAATGACCACACATGAGTATACTGCTTATTTGCCCTGGTATAGTACGCGCAAGAGAACTTGGAAAAGAAACAATAATAGAATCGCCATTTGCTGAGACCCTTCTCGGATATTGTCCATCTGTTTTTGCCTGTGTGTCAAACCCCATCCCAAACCAATCACTCCACCTTTCACATTTGGGGTCCTGGCCCATCTTTCCGTAATTACAGTCAAAACACAGTCTGAGTGCTGCCCCATTGCCCAAACCGTATGGATTTTTGGGGGACCCCTTGGGGGGCATTTGTAATCTTATCTGGGGAGTTCGGCTTTAAATCACTGCTTCCATGTTCCGTAGGGGACCTTGGGGGGTTTCCAATTTAATAGAATTTTTTTCCTAGCATGAAAAGCAATAACAGGTAGAGGGTTGGGCCCTCCCTTACTTGGAATCAAATCTTCCACTTTTTCCAAAGTAGACTATTCTCAGCGAGCAAAACTTTGGGGGAACCCCAGTTTTTGTTTTTTAAAAAAACTGTGTTACCCCCCCCAAACCCCGAAAAAAGGGGGAAACCCCATACCATATGGATCAATTTTCCCCTTTCGCCCCACATCGGGAACAAACTGTGGAGGGCAGGCAATCATCTGTGAAATCGGACTGGTGTAAGGTAAACCCGTGGACCACTTAAGGGGGTTAGTTGATCTCTAGCGTTTTTAAAAACCGCAGCCGCCAGGAAGTCTTTATTCAGAGAGCGCCTCTCTAAAGAGGGGTGTCCCCTTGCCACCTCTCAAGCGAAATCGAAAAGGGGGGGAGACCTGACGTCCAAAATACTATAAAAGCGAGACTGGTTTTTTTAAGGTACCCGCCTTAAAATGCTTCTGGTACCCATATTCAAGACGGACGTAAACCAACCAAATTTGGTGGTGACGCTGCGTAACTCAAGTACCTAAAAAAGGACCCCCCTTGGAAGATAAAATTGGGACTGCGCTCTGAAAGTAAAAAAGAAGACCTCCTAATAACGTGTAAATATTTCACTCCATGAGGGGCCCAAAATTTTTAGTCTGGTAAATCTTTTATTTCCCGGGTAATTTCCTGTTACACCAAAAAGGGAACAAAAGGAGCCGGCGTGCCCTCTCCGCTATGCCAAGGGTGAATAAAAAGCCCTCCACATAAACCGCTCCCCCATTAGGGGCTTAGGGATGCCGGAAACAATTTCCCTCTCTATAGGGTTTGATTTGCGGGGGCCCTCAAAAAAACCCCACCAATGTGTCTCCAACACCACTGAGGGGGTCATTATTCTCCCTCGGAACCTTTGAACAAAGCAATGAACCCTACATAAAAAATATATAAGTCTGGAAATGAATCCCCCCTCTGTCCCCCGTAGGGGGTTTTGAGTGTAGCTCGTAGACGAGGGTACCCCTCCCCACAGAAGGAGAAGAGTAATTTGCCCAAAGATGTGAAATGTGTTTTTGGAGTAACTGGGGCTGCTCGATACAGTTACAAAACTTAGGCAATAGCACCTTTTTAACATTTTGACTCCCCCCAATAAGAGACAGAGGAAGATTGGCCCGGGGTTTTTAACCTCAGCCCACCGCCGTATCACCGGCTGAAGGTTTAGTTCATTAAAATTAGTAAAATCTCTGTGTAAAAAAAATCCTAGAATTTTAAAATGCACGCAATCTGAAGGGGGGAATGGGGTCCCAACAGGGTCAATTTTTTAACATAAAAAGTAGGATTTTCCCCATTTTTACTCGCAGACCAGAGAACCCCCCAAAACCATTCATGTCCCCAACAGGCACTCCAAAGGGGCCCCCGGGATCTCCCAAATATCCAACATGTCATCGAATAGGATTTTTTTTTCCCAGCCCCCGCAATGGACCATCCCCGAATTTTTATCATGTGCATTGATCAAAATTGAGGGGGTTTTTTTCCATAATGAGGCAAAAAGCGGGGGGTGGGAGCGGGCACCCCTGCCTTTGCCCCTCCCAAGGGGGGAAAGGAGGAGCAAAGCCCTTGCCCTGTTCCGCTGTATTTTTTTGGGGGAAAATAGGCGTCCATTTGAAAAAATTAGAAGGAAACCCCCCCCGTGACAACGGCCCATAAACTCCACTCCACCGATTCAAAAGCCTTTCTGTTGTCTAAGGGCGGCGCCCCCCACCCCCAAGGACTTGCAAGTTAGTAAAAATGTCGGGGTTTTTATTGGTCGTTTTCCCCGGCATGAATCCTGATTGGTTGCCCAACCAGTGACAAAACACTCCTTTCAGTCTTATACCCAAAACTTTACCCCAAAATTTTTTGCATCTAGTTTAAAGCGGGATATTGGCCGAAAAAACTGCACGGTCCGGGGGCCCCGCCAGGTTTAGGATTATTGTTCACCCCCCTCAGAAAAAAGGGGTGGCAAAGAACCCTCCGTAGCTGCAGCTAAAAAAAGTTTTTAGCTACCGCCCATTGCCTGTTCTTTTTGTACCACTCTGCTGGAAACCCTTTGGTCCGGGCGTCTTATGCGTCCCCAAACCCCCTATAGCCCGCAAATTTCCCCCAAAAGAAAATTCTCCCAGGGGTCCCTACATTTTCACAGATAAAAAACCGGTTATCTACTTGCCAAAAAGGGGGTTTATTCCCTATCTTAAAAGTTTCTGGAGGCATAAAGTTTTTTAAGAAAAAGGGGGCAAATTGTTCACATATCTGCCCCGGGATCTAACCGCAGTGTTCCATGTGATCAACCACCCCGGCCACCACTGTCACGGGTGTCTTTTGCTCTGGCCCAAAAACGCCAGTGCTCTACCCAATTTTGTCTACAAAATGGATTGCTTTTGCATAAGAAGCTTTCTGATGAAACCTGTCAAGGTAACGATTTTACTCCCCTACCACTAACGTGATCCTTAGTATTTTGAGATGGGGCCTGTACATACCCCCGCTTCTCTCTCCCCAACTTCGCTCAATTTCCCCTGTCTTTTCTCCCAAGAAGCTCTGTATGATGCTATGGCCCCAAATTATGGCACCTCTAAAAAAACAGCCTTAAAGCATCCCCTTTCCACCAATGGGGTTTTTTGAGGGCCTCATTCACCTCCTAGTTTCTATTGTTCCCCACATGTATTTAGATTTTTGGGGTGCTAACCATTAGGGTCAGTCTCCATAACCTCTCCGAAACCCCCGCAATGGTGAAGCTAGGTATCAAACTTAGGGGCCATGATCTGATATCCACGGGTAGGGATTCAAACATACCATAGGGGAAAAAATCTTTTGCACAAAGCCAAATCTACCCGGGAGAGAGGTTTTTGGCCGATGGGAAAAAAAAGAGAAAAGCCTATCTTGGGGGGCGCCAAATCTCCATGCCCCTATCAGGCCTTGGCTTCTGCCCCCTCTTTAAGGGGCCCCTATTATGCGCAAATGAGGATGGAGACGATCCTTTTCCCGACTAAGTGGCATTAAAAAAACCCCCAATAGGAGAAAGGGGTCCCCGGGGATTTTGAAACTTTTGCCATAAGGTGTCCAGAACTCCCCTGTGAAAAGGGGGGGACAATATCCCCCCGCTAGGAATTTAAACCCCCTAGCTTTTACATGTAAAAAGCCAAAACCCCCCCGTGGATCTATAAGGGAAAACCTGTATTGAAATGGGAAGATTTTTCTAATCAACACCCAAACTCCACGGCTAGTTAGAAACACTGCGTGTATGCTGTCCCCCCTTTTTATGTCCTCTTTAATGCTAGGTCTTCGCCCCCTAAGGTGCGTCTCTTGAAAAAAAAATAATACCCGGATTGTATTTTTTAACATAATCAAAAAAAAGTGCCCTTTTCATTTACAGTTTTTTAAAACCCCTGACATTCCCGGGCCCTTTATCTTACAATCCGCCTTTTGAAGTTATGATAGAAATACCACACAAAAATTAAGACCAGGGGACCGACACAAACACACAAACCCTTCAACTGATAAAAATGCAAACCCCAACGGGCCAACCAGGCCTAAAAACCCAGCCTCCCCCCACCCTGTCAAAGCCACCCCAAACCCGCCCGAGCCACAATCCCAAACATATCCAAAAAGTTAAGAAACAAAATTTGAAACACACCAGGGTGCACAATTGACCCTTTCCTGGCGAAAGAAAAAAGCCCTAAAAGACCTTTACAGAAAGTTTCCTCTAAAGACTTATAAACAAAGTCCCTTCTCCGCTCCTACAAAGAAAAGACCTCTATTGGTAAGCAAAATAGGGTAACAAAGGTAAAGCAAACCCGCATAATAAAAAATTCAATTAACCCAAACTTTCAGTTGATCCTCATGACCAGATATTTTCTGGGGCCCAGCGATTTCAGGAGACCTCCTACTAACCCCTTGAGGCCTCCCCTGGTGTTACAAAGAAGATGTACGGGCCCCAAGTTGAACTCTCTCTAGTGGGGTATAGCATGGAGTATTTAATCCCAGCCCCCGCAGACGCTCCCCCATGTATAAAATTCCCCCCTTTTTTTTTCTGCACCTCAAAGTAAAGTCCGGATAGAAGGGTAACTTGCTGTTTTTTATATCAATGTCCCCCTTTCTCCGGCCCGCGGACAATATAAGATCCCCACCCCATAATTGAGAGCTTTAAAAAAAAGGGCGAGGTGGGGCACCGGAGGCATGGCCCCCATTGGGAAAGCGGGGGTGCCCGCTAACCACAAAGTAGATGAGAATTCAAAAGGGGCCAGAAAATTCCGGAGCAATTGTTCTTTAAAATTTTCTGGGGAGGAGCCTTCCACGTTTCCGGCAACCTAAATTCGCACATTAAAATTGCCGCCTGCTATGGGGTTTTTGGTCCCTCCTACCTGAGGGGTTTTTTACTTGTTTTTGCAGGGTGCAATGGGCTCCTGGTTGGGGTTGGAGAGTCCTCTACCCCGCAATCCTGCATCGCTTTTACAGTTCTTTTCCCCGATCTTATCCATATCAAACCGCAATCGTTGAATCCTTTTGCAGTGGGCATTTTAAGGTTAACGTAGTCTGACAGGTTGCTTGGGGGCCCCCTTTTTCTTTCAGTTCAAATCCCCGTTAATTGGGGGTTCTGTCTGGGGAGGCCCCTCTGTTTTACCTTGTGTCTGTTGTGGGCTGCTTTTTTGGGGGAAGCTGGCGCCGTAGAATTTCTATTCCGGCCCCTAGTGATTTGGGCTAAAACACCAGGAAAAACGCAATCAATCAAGACCCAGCGCTGGGGGAAAGGTGTCGGGCCAAAAAAAGTGCAGCAGTATACTGGGCCAATCAGGATACGTGGCCCCCCACCGTATTACACAGGCGAGAAGTGCTAAACTTAAAAAGTTTTGTGCTAGAATTATTTTTTGGGCCTTGGTCAGCAAAATTAATACCCGAATAAGTCCGAGAGAGCCGGGGCCACAGCACGCCCCGATTTGGTAAGGAACAACAGGGCATCAGTAGGAGTCACTGGGGAAAAAAATCTTCATAAGAAAGCGACTTTAACAGTAAAAACTTGAAATTTCAGGGGGAACGTACGAAGCCCCCGTAGATGCCGTCATAAGCCAAGTTTTGCCAGGGAAAGTGTTAATTACAATTTTAAATGGCAAGATATGGAACGTAATTCGGGTGATATAAAGAACTGAAACTAGGTTCCACAAAATGATATATAATTCAGAAAGTACACAGAGGGGTTTATTGCAGATGAATGATGGTCCCCCCTGGGGAAATGTTTGCTCGGTCTGCCCTTTTCCCCCCCTCCTCGTAATGTCAGGGGTCGTGCAGGGGTTTTAGAGATCCTCTCTCCTGTGCTGCAAAAAGAGGCGCCGAGGGGGGTTCTTTTCGGCCCTTTTTTTCTCCTTATCCAGCCCAAAAGCAAAGTGGTCCCCGGGGGGGCCTAAATCCTTCTATCCCCCCTCCTTGTATTTTGGAGTTCTCCCCCCCACTTTATTACTGCTCATTTTTCTCTTCAGTCCCGCTCAAAACAGTTTTGTTGGCAAATGTGCCGCGCCCCCTCCTCCCAGTCACGGGTCAAGCCCCTTCTCCTCTCGGACCATAAAATCACCCGGGTTAGTGTGAGCATGTCATTTTTCTGCTCTCCTTTCACCTCCAGCACAGTCCGGCCCTTCCCACACTTAACCCTCTGCAGGGTGGATTCAAACAAGGAGAAACAGCCTTCACCAAAAACTAAATGTCCCTTTTCTGTAGCCCAGGTCCTTTTCCTTTTCTCTCTCCAAACCTGGAGCAGCAAGGACCAATTAGGGGCCAAAAAAGGATTATTTCAGGATAAAACACAGGAGCCAAGAGCCACACGTCCCCTCCATCAGGTCAGGCACCCCCCCATACCCTGAGATTTTTAAAAACAGCAAAAAATTTGCTGTTTAGTTGTAAATCCTGAGTATACATTTGGAAATACATTCAAATGTTAAAGGGGTTTCCTGGGGGAATGAAAAATCTAAACAAAATGTGTCCCAAAGTAAGATATTTTTGAATAATACATTCATTACTTTTTTGGGCTTCCTTATTTAAAAAAAACTGTTTGGGCAGGAAGCTTGAATCAAGTGGCAAAAGTGGTTTGGCTACTTTCAGGGCAGCCTTTAAAGCCTCACCCTTTGATCCTGCCTTCCAAGGTTTTCAACATAAGGGAGGAAACAGGGGGCATTTACCAAGACTGTGGTGGGAAGCGGGGGGATAGATAAAGCACAGTAAAGAGTTCTGGGGCTTCTAGTTTTACAAATCAAGGGAAACAACTTTCAAATAGGGAATACTGGTGTCAATAATGGAGGCTATTAGCACAGTAAACTTTACTTGACAGAATGAAGGTCCAGGCAAGCATTTTGTGATTTTCTTTTCTTTCGGGGCATTCATTTTTATAGAAAAGCACTAAACTTAATTGTAGGTAGGTCTAGATTAAGGCTGACTGGAGACAGCAGCAGTTCACTTTTGAGTGTCCTTCAAATAATATCTAAATAGCATGACTTTTTTGGATGATTGCACAACAGGAACCAACTGGATTCATTTATGAAGGAAGAGTGTCAGGGAGGCTAGTCTGATCTGGCATACCCCAACAAATTTGTAAGTTTGGCGGATGAGGGGGATGTCAGCTGCAGTAACACACTTCCCCTGTCTGCTCTAGTAAGGTGGTGAATAGGAGCACAGAGTACACTAGAAATGTACTGGTAGTTGGCGACTCAATTGTTATGGGAACAGATAGGGAAATCTTCACAAAGACCAGAATTGTAGTACAGTATGTTGTCTTCCTGGTGCCTGAGTTTGATATATCGTGGACCGGGTTGACAGATCACTGGGGGTGGGGCCAGTGAGAATCCAGCTGTCATGGTACACATTAGCAGCAAAGTTAGAGGTAGGTGGAGTGTCTCTATAGACCAAAAGCTCAAGACTAGGGATGAGCGATATTATCGCCAAAAGTTGAAATCAGCACGATTTTTAGGCTGATCGGAAATTGCCGATCGCGCGATATTTTAGGTGTTATCTTACATATAATCTATTACTATCGCGCCATTTTCAGCATTTCCTGTCATTTTGGCGGCCAGCCAATCAGCTCCGAGGATAGAGGGGGTGAAGAGGATGTACAACGTCACCACTTTGCAGTTTATGGATCTCATTGGCTGCAAAAATCACGTGACCTCGTTTTATCTATGCTGCTGCATTTCCTGTTTCAGCTCATACTCTATCTATCACACTTCACAGCAGGATGTGTCTCTCTGCGTTTAAACCAATAGCTATTCTAACAGCTCTGATAGTCTCTTCTAATACAAGAAACCATCCACCTACAGCTTAGAATAGAGTTAGATTAGAGAATTTCACTTCTTATTTAGTTAGAGAATGTTTTAAGGATATCTACTGGTGTGTTCAGCCACGGGGGGGGGGGGGGGGGGGGAGGGGGGGGGTAGTGGGAGGAGACGCATTTGAAAGGAAGTTATTTTGCAGCGCAGTGTGGTTCTGTGATCTTCGATTGAAAAAGCATTGTTTTCTACCACTCTTTTGGCCAGCAGACCTCTGATAGCAGTTGAAATTGTCCCTGTGTTTTCAGTTCTATTGCAATCACTGCGGTGGGGAGGGGTGGGCAGCAGGAGGAGAGGCATTTGAAAAGAAGATATTTTGCAGCTCAGAGTGTTCTGTGATCTTCGATTGAAAACGCATTGTTTTCTACCACTCTTTTGGCCAGCAGACCTCTGATTGCAGTAGAAATTGTCCCTGTGTTTTCAGTTCTATTGCAATCACTGCCGTGGGGGGGGGGGGGCGGCAAGAGGAGAGGCATTTGAAAAGAAGATACTTTGCAGCTCAGCGTGTTCTGTGATCTTCAATTGAAAAAGCATTGTTTTCTACCACTTTTTTGGCCAGCAGACCTCTGATAGCAGTTGAAATTGTCCCTCTGTTTTCAGTTCTATTACAATTACTGTGTGTCGGTGTTCCCAAAAACCGGCTTAACTTATCCCTATAACTTTTAAATAGTTTTACTGAAGTCCGTGCGTCTGCTTGGCGCAAAGAGCTCAGTTGTACCCATATTGTGTTATACATATTTCCTAGTAAATTACGCGTGTAGTCAGTGGTGCGAAGGCTGCCATATTAATCCATATAATATTTAAATACTCTTATTGAAGTCCGTGCGTCTGTTTGGCGCAGAGAGCTCAGTTGTACGCAAATTGTGTTATACATATTTGATAGTAAATTACACAGGTTTGAGTTTCATGCTGCGGTACAGGACAGGTATAGTCAATGTCCAGTTCAACTAAAATGGTGTTTCAAAGACTACTTTGTCTGGAACTTTTTAATTTGTGGGTCAGACAGGTTTAAGGGTCATGATGCGGTACATGACAGGTATAGTGAATGTCCAGTTCAACTAAAATGGTGGTTCAAAGACTCCTTTGTCTGGCAGTTTTTAATCTGTGGGTCAGACAGGTTTAAGGGACATGCTGCATTCCAGGACAGGGATAGTCAATGTCCAGTTCAACTAAAATGATGGTTCAAATAATACTGTCTTCTGGCACTTTTTAATTTGTGGGTCATGCCGGTTTAAGGGTCATGCTGTGGTACAGGACAGGGGTAGTTAATAGTCTGTGACTTTTTTACTGTGACGCTTGTTGCCTAATTGTCTTGCCTAAGATGTCATCATCGTCATGATAATTGTTGATATCGTCTATCGACTCGATAACAATAGTTGACACAATCGCTCATCACAACTCAAGACAAACACCTCCAATGTAGTGTATTAAGAAATACTACCTATAACATGTACCATGCCAGAGATGCAACGGGAGATAAGGGAGGTGAATAAGTGGCTCAAAAAATTATGTAGGAAAGAGGGTTTTTGTTTCTGGAGAACTAAACTGACTTCTGTCTTGGCTACAGACTCTGTGGTAGGGTCAGACTGTACCTAAATGGGGAGATTGCAGCAGTATTGGCGGAAAAAATAGCCAAGAAGTTTGAGGAGTATTTAAACTAGGGACTGAGGAGGAGGGCAACTAAACATATAGCGGGCAACATAGTGAAGATAGACAGCTGGGAATTAGTAATAAATCATCGGGTGTAATAGTTCATAAGGACCAGGTTAAAAGAATGAAATCCAAAAAAACTCTAAATTACTTGCTGACCAATTCCAGGAGTCTCGCCAATAAAATTAATGAACTAGAGCTATTTATCGCTAAATAAAATTATTTATCTTTAAATAAAAATAGTGGGGATAACTGGGACATGGCTGGATGAGAGCCATGGAGTTCACTTACAGGTTTATAGTTTATTTAGAAAAGTTTGTAAAAATTGGAGGAAGGGAGGTGTATTTCTTTATATAAAATCCGGTGTGAAACCAACACTGTGGGAAAATAAAGATATAGGAAAGAAATGTGTAGAATCACAATGGGTAGATATTCATGGAGATAATAATAATAATATTTATTCTGTTAGGTGTCTGCAATAAACCACCAAATATTGCAGATGCCACAGAAAATGTAATACACAGACAAATAGATGAGGCAGCTAAACATAATAAGGTTGTTATTATGGGCGACTTCAACTACCCAGACATGAACTGGGAAACTGAAACTTGTGGCTCTCATAAAGGAAACAAGTTTTTTTCAATGACTAATGATAGTTCCTTTTCCCATCTGGTGCAGGAGCCAACTAGAGGGATAGCCCTTTTGTACTAAATATTGACTGAGAGGCCTGACAGAGCAACAAAGGTTCAGGTGGGAGGGCACCTAGGAAATAGTTAGCACAATATAATTAATTTCCACTTATCCTTTATTCATCAGAGTTTTTTGTTGAGAAAACACAAAAACTTTGAATTTCGGAAAGGCAAATTTTAATCTGCTTAGAAAGGACCTTAACTGCTGCAAGAAGGTCTTCAAAAATAACAGGACAGATAATAAATGGGAGATTTTTAAAAACATCTTAGTCACTCACTGCGAGAGGTACATATGTTATGGTAATAAAATGATTAGAAACGGAAAAAAAAAACTCTCATTCTCCCATTATACAAATCACTTGTCAGACCACACATGGAATATTGTGTACAGTTTTGGGCACCAGTGCAAGAAAGACATTGTAGAGCTTGAACAGGTACAAAGGCAGGCAACAAAAGTAATAAAAGGACTGGGTGGACTACAATACTCAGAAAGATTAACAGGATTAGGTTAGTTAGTTTAGAGAAAGGACGGCTGTGGGTGACATAAGAAATGTGTATAAGAAAATGTGTAATAAGTGTATCAAAGGTCAATATAGAGATATCTCCCAAGATCTATTTATACCAAAAAACTATATCCAGAACAAGGGGGCATCCTCTACATCTAGAGGAAAGAAGTTTTCTGCTTAGACATATAAAGGTATTCTTTACTGTAAGAGAAAGGAGACTGTGGAACTCTCTGCCTGAGGAACTTCTAATGGTAAATTAACTAACAGAGTTAATAAAGGGCTGGAAAAAATGTTACCTGCTGATTCCAGGTCTATCTGTAACTCTCTACAGGTGGTCCTTTACTCTTGGAGAGCTCTTCCGGTTATTCTTTTTACTCTTCTGATTGAAATCTTTAGGGGAGCACCTGGTCATGGTCGGATTATGGCCCCAACAGTGCTTACTTGAACCTTCAGTAGTTTAGAAATTCCTCTGTAACCAATGACATCAGTATTAGTGTTGAGAGATTATTATCGACAAAGTTGAAATCGGCACAGTTTTTATGTTGATCGAAATTTTCAGATCATGGTGCGAAATAAATTTAGGTTAAAATCTGGTTCAATCATCTATTAATATGTCGGCCATTTTCGGGCGCATCCTGTCATTTGGCGGGCGCTTTGCGGCCAGCAAATCAGCTTACAGAATAGAGCTGGGTTGAGATGTGTGTGCGACTTGGTATGGATGAATGGTTGCGATGGCTGGAAAAATTCACATACCGTATCGTTTTACCATAGAACAGCCCTTCCTGTAACAGTGATCAGTGTCTCTCTGCGACACATAGCAAGTAGGACGTGCGCTCTGCCTCTGTCCAAACATCTCATCGAAATTATTCTATTTTCTTCACGAGAGAAAGCTCTACTTTTAGCTGAGGAACCTTACAACTTAGTAAGGATCAGAGATTGGAAATTTTGATATGTATTATTATGAGAATATTAAAGGAGCATCTACGCGCTGTAAAGTCACTGGGGAGCGGGTGAGGGGGTGGGTGCGCGGCAAACACAGACAAGCTCTATAAAAGAATTACTGGATAATAGTTCACCAGACTTATGTTGAGACGTTGCACTGGCAATAGCTTTATTATTAAACATATTTTTCTTATTGAAATATTTCCTGGATATTGGGCAGACCTGAACTTATATTAAGATACAAATATTTTTCTAGTAACATGCAGGTCTCTTTGTTAGGTGCAAAACTCCACTTTTATTATCAGTAAACATTTCAAGATAGGTGTTTCTTTTTCAATGTTGCCATTCCAGCTTGTTTGATATACGCCACCTTGCAGTAAATAGAATCCAGCAATTTTTTGTAGTTCAGCACAGTTGAGTAGGTGCCAAAAATACCTTTTATTATCGAATACATTACAGATACGTGTTTTTTCACTTTTGCGCACTACAGCTTCGGTCATTGTAGGCAACCTTGCACTTAAATTGTTAATACATAAATTTTGGTAAGTCCCACCACAGGTGAATTGATAGGTGCCAAAAAAATACCTTTCTTATTATCCGAATACATTACAGATGACGGTTTTTTCACTTTGGCGCACTTCAGCTTGTTCATTGAGGCACCTTGCACTTATAATGTAATAACCAGCAATTTTGTAAGTCAACCACAGGTGAATTGAAAGGTGCCAAAAAATACCTATTTATTACCGAATACATTTCAGATACTGTTTTTCTCACTTTGTGCGCAGGTCAGCTTTGTTGATAGATCTACTTTTGCAGTATAAATTTGAATACAGCAATTTTGTAGTTCAACCACAGGTTGAAGTGATAGTTGGCCAAAAAATTATCTTTTATTTATTTCGAAACCCATTACAGATAACGTGTTTTTTTTTGCAAGCTTTTGCCCAGTCCAGATTTGTTGATAGAGTCCAACCTTGCAGTTTAAATTGAATCCAGCAATTGTGTAGTTTACCAAAGTGATTGATAGTGCCAAAAAAAATTACCTTTTAATTATCCGAATACATTACGTGTTTATTTTTCACTTTGGCGCACTACAGGCTTTGTTCATCTGATGCACTGCACTTATAATGTGATTCAGCAATTTTGTAAGTCGACCACAGTAATTTGAAAGGTGCCGAAAAAAATACCTTTTATTATCCGAATACATTACAGATACGTGTTTTTTCTACTTTGGCACACTACAGCTTTGTTCATTAGGCACCATGCAAACTTAAAGTGAATATAGCAATTTTGTAGTCACCACAGGTGAATGAAAGGTGCCAAAAATACCTTTTATTATCTGGAATAACATTTCAGATACCGTGTTTTTTCACTTTGCGCAGGCCAGCTTGTTGATGTAGAGATCTACTTTTGCAGTTAAATTAATACCAGCAAATTTTGTTTGATTTGAGGGATTTGAAGAAAAGCTGTGATTTGCCGTCTTTTTCTAAAAAGAAGACTTTACCAAACTATTCCATAACCATGCTCAAATTTTTGTTATATTTCTGATCATGGAGCAAATTCAGTGGTAAGCGAGCAAAGAGGGGGTGTAGGACAATAGTATGGTAGAGGTAACGGGAGAAGTGCTCCTTCCAGTGCTGCAACAACACTCATGCCATCGGATCGTCAGTTGCGGACCGTCCAGGCCTGACATCGCTGGTCAGGCCCTAATGAAACTCAGAACGAACAGCGTCGGCCAATCTGTCCTTCAGTGGTTAATGCAACCTTGCATCCAGCAAGCTTACCTCCTCGGTCCTCTCCATCACGGCCAACAAATTTCATCATCAGCATCACCAGCAACCGTCCAACTAGCAGCCCAAATTCTCAACTCATGTACCCACCACTGTGGATAAATCCATTTTTCTGAAGACCTCATTGATGACAAAATGATGCGGTTTATTTTTTTATTTTTTTATTTTTTTTTTTTTTTTTTTTTTGTTTTTTTTTTTTTTTTTTTTTTTTTTTTGTCTTTTTTTTTTTTTTTTTTTTTTTTTTTTTTATTTTGATTTTTTTTTTTTTTCTTTTTTTTTTTTTTTTTTTTTTTTTTTTTTTTTTTTTTTTTTTTATTTTTTTTTTTTTTTTTTTTTTTTTTTTTTTTTTTTTTTTTTTTTTTTTTTTTTTTTTTTTTTTTTTTTTTTTTTTTTTTTTTTTTTTTTTTTTTTTTTGTTTTTTTTTTTTTTTTGGGGTTCAGAGGCATGTTAAAAGAATCAAGGAGGCCAAAGAGGGATGATTTTCTCTACTCTGTCACCCCGTTACTGATTGCCATCAAGGAGGAGAAAGGAACGTTCAATCGGCAAAAAATCCCGAGTGGTTGGCAACGCCTTGGCAGTCCCCCTTGCTTGTAGCCCGCAGCTCCTGGATGCAGAAATGTCAGGACGACGAAGTCACCTGTGTTGATGATGATGATGAGACATTGCGGAACCAAGTGGTGCTTTTTCAGCAGAATTTCTTGCGAGGCGCCTTCAATCACTGGATGAGTGAGGAAGCGATGGTGTAGTGTAGTACGGGTTTCCGCCTCAAAAAGGGAGAGGCGGACGCGAGAATTCCGCTGATATGATATCCGCCAGCCACGGTCAGCGCAAACCGCGCTCCTATCGCTATCGACGTCAAAAAGGTTCCAGGACCTCTCAAAGCCTGGGCCTGCTTTTGACAAGCCTGATTCACCCACGCCGATGTCATATGCCGCCTTTAGCCGTAAACGCATACTTTAGAAGGCAAGAACCTTATGTGGCTTAAACACCACCAACATGTCAAGTCACATGCAGCGAATGCATGATTGATATGGAGGCAACACTTGGCCAAAAAAGGCCACACCGATGCCCGGGCTCCAAACCACGTCCACACCCTCTGTATCCCGCCTCCTCCTCCTCCGCCACCACCAAGCGTTGTCTCATCTGCCCATGTCTCTCAGAGTCATTGATCAGGGATCAGCCTCCCGCTTCTGCCCACACACCATCGCCCGATTACCACCCAGTGGCCACCAGATGCCCTTGCCTTGCCCCCAATACCAATGCTGAGCAGGCATTTCTTTTGCCAGAAAAGCGGTCCCTGCCCTGGCCAGCCACGTGTCATCTAAAATTTCAAGCGCTTGTCTGCATCTGTGGCCGGAAAAGTCCATCTGACCACCAGACACATGGACTATTAAGCATGGCCAAGGCCGCTATATCACTGTGGACAGCTCACGTGGTGAGCTTGGTTGGGATTCTCTGGGGTGACGGTGGTCTCAGGCTTCGGCGCAATCTCTCTTCAAAACCGCAGGATGGTGCAGGTTCTTTCCTCCCCCAAGGTCCTCTGGTGGCATAACTGCCCAGAGAAACCAGGCCGTTTGAATTTTAATCCAGACTTGGAACCGTCCACCACACAGGTCCAGGAGCTGTGGAAACGGCTCTCCGCAACAGACCGAGCGCTGACTGGGTGACAAGAGCCTTGTGCCTGGAAGGTTGTGTGCCGACAAACGGGCTAAAT
Source organism: Phyllomedusa bahiana (assembly GCA_025379985.1). Lineage (NCBI taxonomy): Eukaryota > Metazoa > Chordata > Amphibia > Anura > Hylidae > Phyllomedusa > Phyllomedusa bahiana. Next base: position 15,976 of record JAODAL010018857.1, read on the forward strand.
CTGCTGGCCGCCCTTAAGATCGGAGGCTGAGCAACACATCCCTGTGCCTGGCACATGGTCATGAACCTTGTTCGTCCAGAAATTCTAAAGAGCTACCCCGGGTCGGACTGCTGCCTGAGGAAGGCTCAAGTCTAATTCTCCACTTCTGCCGTTCGCACCCGCGTTCGTCCCCCTGCCTGCGTTTCAGCGTCAGCTCGTCCTCCCCGTCAGTTTCTCAATTTTATCGGTCCCTTCATTAGCCAGTGGTTCGGTGGGACCAGGGGCTAGTGCAATGTCAGCGCATCAGCTCTCCAGGGTGCAAATCATCTCAGGCAAGTCAGGGCTTGTGTTGAATCTGTGCCGGAGGCAGCGGAGGAGGAGGAGGAGGTATTGTCCTAGACAACCGTACGTTACCGGACGTCCCTGCCTTGGAAAGAGGTTGGCGCGAATTTGAGGCGGAGGGGGAGACGATGAGGAAGATCAGTTTGCTAGTGCCCCTCGACCCAGAGGCTTGGGAAATCAAGTCTCCATCTCTCAACATGAGTGCTTGGTGCGCCATTTCCTCCAACATGATCCTCGATTAAGGCCATCCAAAATGAACAACAGTTACTGGGATGGCCACGCCTCCTGGATCCCTTACAAAACAAAACTCAGCACTTACCTTCCACCCACCCAAAGACACAGTAACATGCAGGAAAAGGAGACCTTGCTGATTGATCAAGCTTGGAGACATCTGTTGCGTCTGCTTTCACTTTTTCAAATTGTCACGGTGGAAAAACAACATCAGCGACGTGACCAGCAAGTAGAGTGCCAAGTAGCCGAGCGGCAGCAGCAGCATCAGGCAAGGTGGCAGAAGCCAAATGGTGACCTCTGCAATCTTTTATTTACCCACCCTTCACCAACGCATGCAATGCAGGGGCACACATAACAACCACAAGAGAACCAGCTATAGATCATGGTTGCATCGACTTATCTGTCTGCGTCTCAACAAAAAACCCGATGTTTTTGTATGTGTTGTTCCGGACCATAGACTTCTTGTATCCCAAAAATGGACGAATGGCCCGAGCTCCGCTCTGGCCACGCCATAGAGGTGTTGTCCCTGCCCAGCAGCCAGCGTCAGATCTGAGCGGCACCTTCAGCACAGCTGGAGGAGTCTTACAGAACAACGCATCCGGCTTTCCACAGATAAATGTGGATCGTTTGACTTTCATCAAGATGAATCAGCATGGATCACTGATGATGATGGTGGCCCCAATTGCAGTGAGGTCACCGATTAGATGCCGGTCTAACTCACATTCATCTTCAAACAGAAAGGGATCCTCTTAAAACTTTGTTTTTATAAAATGTATCAATTTCTTACTGCAAATATTTATTCTCTTCCCAACTGTTTCAAATTTGCTGGTTTTGCTGTGAAGAGACTGTAAAAGACAGCAAGTTTCAAGACAACACCGTTATTCCCATTTTACGTCACTTTATCTTTATTAGTTTTTCGCATGTAGTTAATGGTTTTTGAGGACATGTTGCTGTGAGATACCCACAATAATCATGGTCCTTTGGAATAAGAAATGTGGCTTTTTAAGTGGCATTTCTCCTCACAATTTTTAATATGTGGCTGAGAAGTCCATATTAATATTTTTTATTTGGGTCATGTATGCTGTGAATCAGCAATAATCATGGTCCCTTTGGAACAGAAATGTGGCTTTTTTAAGTGGGCATTTCTCCCTCACAATTTTTATATTGGCTGAAAGTCATATTTATAATTTTTTGGGCATGTTGCTGTGAGATACAGCAATAAACATGGTCCATTGGAAAATGTGGCTTTCTAATGTCATTTCCTCCCTCACAATTTAAACAGTGCTGAGAAGTCATTTTTATAGAGTTTTTGGCCAATGCTGCTTTTGAAATGCAGCAATACTACAGTCCTATTATAAAAAATGTTGTTTTCTAACAGACCTTTGTTCTTCACAATTTTGTCCAAAGTGGCTCAAGGTCATGCAGATGAATTGTTTGGGGCATTTTGCTGTGACATGCAGCATACTACAGGTCCTCTATTATAAAAAAATTTTTTGTTGTTAACAGACATTTGATTCTTCACAAATAGTCCAAAGTGGCTCAAGGGTCATGGCTTTGAATTTTTGGGGGCATTTGCCTGTGACATGCAGCTATACTACCTGCCCTAATTATAAAAAAATGGTTGTTTTCTAACATACAATTGTGTACGTTCACAATTGTGCCAAAGTGGCTCAAGGGTCCATGCTTGAATTTTTGGGGCATTTTTTGCCTGTGACATGCAGCTATACTACAGGTCCTATATAAAAAAAAAATGGTGTTTCTATTCATCACATTTGTTCTTCACAATTGTCAATAGAGGCTCAAGGGTCATGTTTTGAATTTTTGGGGGCATTTGCTGTGACATGCAGCTATACTACAGGTCCTATTAATTAAAGAAAAAAGTTGTTTCTAAACAGACAGTTGTTCTTCACAATTGTCAAGAGTGGCTACAAAGGGTGATGGTGCTGTCAGAAAAGGAATAGGTAGGACACTGTTAATGGACACAATATTGGCAAAAGACCTTGTTTTTGCAAGATCTTTAACATAGACTATCAATCCCTGTATGAGACAACCCATTTTAATACAAATAATAAAGAGAAACAAAGACATGGTGTGTTTTCCATCCTATTTTAAAAGAAATGGTGTTTTTCTAGAATTAAACTCACTAAAAAAACTTGCATGACAAAATAGCTGGGAAAAAAATTCCCTGAATTTTTTTGGGGGGGGTACAAGGAGGTACAGGAAAACTTGACCAGCATGTAGGTTATTACAGAGGACATGGAGTATGGACGCAACTGACAAGAACAAAGTACAGAGACAATTTGCTCCAGCAGCGTGAGTAATAATTAGAAAAAGAATCCAAGAAAAAGGCACCTGGGTGAAAGAGCGTTAACCACCAGTAATTTCCAATTGAAAGCTCAATTGGTCCCACTCATACGGAGGGCAAAGCGCTGACCCTGGACAGTTGACAGTAAATGTCAGTGAAACTAAAATGGTGGTTGAAAAACTCCTTTTTCCAGGCACTTTTAACTTGGAGTCCATGCAGGTTCTGGGCTCATGCGTGGCCCAGGACAGTAAAAGTCAATGTCCAGTGAAACCTAAAATGGGTGGTTGAAAGACGTCCTTTTTTCGTGGGCACTTTTTTAAATGTGGGGTCATTCCGGTTTTGGGGCTCATGCTGTGGCCCATGACAGGTATCATTACCCAATGTCCAGTAAACTAAAATTTGTGTTGAAAGACTCCTTTTTCCAGCACTTTTTAATCTGGTGGGTCATGCAGGATGGGGCTCATGCTGGGCCCAGGACAGTAAGTCAATTTCCAGTGAAACTAAAATGTGTGGTTGAAAGACCTTCCTTTTTTCCCGGCACTTTTTAATCTGGAGTCATGCAGGTTTGGGGGCTCATGCTGTGGCCCCATGACAGGGTATAGTCAATTACCAGTGATAAACTAAAAATGGTGGGTGTTGAAAGACTCCTTTTTCGGGCACTTTTAAAAATGTGGGGGTCATGCAGGTTTGGGGCTCAGCTGTGGCCCAGGACAGGTATATGTCAATGTCCATTGAAACTAAAATGGTGGTTGAAAGACTCCTTTTTTCCAGCACTTTTTAATCTGGGTCATGCAGGTTTGGTGGGGCGCAGCTGTGGCCCAGGACAGGTATAGTCAATGTCCAGTGAAAACTAAAATGGTGGTTGAAAGACTCCTTTTTCCGGCACTTTTTAATCTGGATCATGCAGGTTTGTGGGGCTCAGCTGTGGGCCCATGGACAGGGTATAGTCAATGTCCAGTGAAACTAAATTGGAGTTGAAAGACTGCCTTTTTTTTCGGGCCCTTATTAAATGTGGGGTCATGCAGGTGTTGGGGCTCATGCTGTGGCCCAGGACAGGTATATCAATGTCCAGTTCAACTAAAATGGTGGTTGAAAGACTCTTTTTTCCGGCACTTTTTATGGTGGGGGTAATGCAGGTTTGGGGCTCATGCTGTGGCCCAGTACAGGTATAGTGCCAATGTCAGTTCAACTAATGGTGGTTGAAAGACTCTCCTTTTTTCCGCACTTTTTAAATCTGGGGTCATGGCAGTTTTGGGGCTTCATGCTGTGTTCCAGGACAGGGATATTCAATGTCCAGTTCAAGTAAAAATGATGTCATATCATACTGCTTCTGGCACTTTTTAAATTGTGGTCATGCAGGTTTAAGGGTCATGCTGTTGTGCAAGACAGGGATAGTGAATGTGTCCTGTGACGTTATTTTTCTGGGCTTTATTTAACCTATGTGTGTTGCCTAAGATGTAGCACGTAGCCATTTGACTGTTGTGGATGTTAATTCCAGCTTCACTCATCAGCCCTGTTTGGGTGTAAGAAGAAGTGTTGTTTGCTCTCCCATAGACTTTAATGGTCATCGGCGATCATCTATCATCGACCATCGAATATCTTGTCGATGATGGTCGACTATCAACCATCGACCAATGTCGATGGCCAACGTAATCGCTCAACACTAATCAGTATGTTTTGCAACAATAAGATTGTTAAGGTTTCTCTGAAATCAAATAAAGATTAATATAAAATTATATAATATCAAGTTAATATTAAATTAAATAATATAAATTAATTAAACCAATGCAGCATCTACCATGAATCTCATATGGGATTATAGATAGAGGTTCTGAACTGTAATTTTCAGTAGTTTACACAAGTTCCGCATTACTCTGAAAAAAAAGGAAAAACCCGGTCACCCAAATTTCTTCTGGTAGGCTATTTTGAAGAAAATGTAAAACAACTGTTTTGGGCAACGCTTTTGGGGAATTTTTTCCAGTGAATCCATTGCTATCATTTTGAACCTCCCTCCTCCCTCCTCTCTCTCTCTCTATATATATATATATATATATATGATAATAAAAATTATATATAATATTATATATATAAAAAAATTATATATATATATAAATTATATATAATATAATATATAATATAAAATATTATATAAATAAATCTCAGAACCTGACAGGGGGGGGGAGATTTTTCCCCCTTTTTCCCTGTCCAGGACTTGATGGGTCTCTCTAGGCTATTAAAGCCTGCCTCTCCAGACATCAGGTGTGGAGAGACGAACTGCTGGCAGGAGATTGTTTAGGTGCTATTTTCTTCACAGTGCTACAGGGCTGAAGACAGGGAGAGAAACCCTTGCAAAAGGGGACAAATACTTACCGGTCTGTACACAGACTGCAACAAACAAGAAGGTGGTGTATAAACTTTTGGTTATAATTAGCTGGAATTAAGCTATTTTTGTTGGTCATTAAACAGCTGCTGTTAAGCCTCCTGCTGGGATATTTTTGTGTCATTCCTGTTTTGTTTTCTGCCGTGTTGAAATAAACCCTGTTTTTTTTGCATCCAAACCTTAATTGGACCTACCATTTGTCAAGCTAATTTCCACAATATACATTGTGGGAATTATATATTTCAAAACAGCAGAAAACAAAACAGGAACAACACAAAAATATCCCAGCAAGAGACTTAACAGCAGCCGTTTAACTTCCAACGTACAACAAAAAATATGTATACACACAGTGGTCTCTAACATACAATATAAATAGTTTCAGAGAGGACCATTTCACGTTGGATAAATAACTCTATGGAAAACTGGTAATTGGAGCCCCAAAATGTCACCCGACAAGTAAAGAATAAACAGAATGAAGCGGGTAACTAATACAAATTAAGCACGTCCTTATATATAACATCAGAAAGAGCTGCTAGAAGCTGAAGTTACTTTATATGTCACTTTATATGTGGAGGACAGGACAAGGGCCCCATAAAATTTCAGGGCCCCAACACAAGCGTCGCCCTCTCCCCCCACCCCCGTTAAGCCCGCCCCCTGCCAATCTCAACAAACCCATTGCCCAGCCCCCACCAATCACACCCCCTTTACCACTACCCAACCCCCGAAAAAAAAATCATGGGGGGATTTCAAACATCCCCATTGCGACCCCCTGTTTCTTTTTACCTCCCCGTTTTTTCGATAACCCTTCCCTCGGGCCCCTCACAATTTTCAGACTCTCCCACCCACAAGGTGGGGAACTTTCTTGATCTGGTTTTCTGTAGTCTTTCCTCAATTTCTAACTTTACTAATTCTCCTCATGCACTCTCTGATCACAACCTTATCTCCTTTACTATTGCTAATTCTCACCCATCTCTGGACACACCTGCCCGTTATCCTTTCAGAAATATCCGCTCCATTAACACTCAGGAATTCACAGACATTCTACAGTCCTCACTGCCCCCAATCTCCTCTGTCTCCTGTCCTGAACTAGTGGTCAAACAATATAATGAAACTCTCACAACCACCCTGGACATATTGGCACCACTCATACATCGCACCACCAGAGTCAGACGCCGGCAGCCTTGGCACACGCCTTAGACTCGCATTCTGAAGCAATGTTCCAGGTGTGCTGAGTGTCTGTGGAGAAAGTCAAAGCTACCTGCAGACTTTCTCCACTACAAATTTATGCTCAGGACTTACCACTCTACCCTGCATTGTGCCAAACAAGAATATTTCACTTTCCTCATCTCAAAACTACACAAAAACCCAGAACGCCTGATTGACAACATCTACTCCCTCCTCAGGCCTAAAGCTCAGGCCCCAGTCACTGACCTCTGTGCTGAAGACCTGTCCACTCACTTCAAAGAGAAAATTGACAGAATCTGGCATAACATTTCATCTCAAACCCCAAGTAGCACCCATCCCTGTCCCTCCCCGCACGTCCTCTAGCCTGCTCTCAGCTCTTGACCCGACGACAGAAGAAGTGTCCAGGCTTCTCTTGTCTGCTCAGCCCACCACCTGCTCTAGTGACCATATTCCCTCCTACCTTGTCCAGTCTATTTCTCTGGCTGTCCTCTCTCACCTAACTGTAACCTCTCTCTTTCCACTGGAATCTTTCCATCGTCCTTTAAACACACTGTTATAACTCCTTTACTAAAAAAGCCCTCTCTGGACCCGTCCTGCACCACTAATTACTGACCAGTCTCTAACCTGCCCTTCATCTCTAAACTCTTGGAACGCTCGGTCTACTCTCGCCTGATCAGTTTTCTCTCTACTAACTCTCTTCTAGATTCTTTACAATCAGGTTTCCGCACTTTATACTCCACAAAAACTGCTCTAGTTAATGTCTCCAATGACCTCCACACTGCTAAATCTCAGGGCAACTACTGATTGTTGCTTCTTCTGGATCTCTCTGCTGCATTTGACACTGTTGATCACCAACTTCTCCTCAACATGCTCCGCACCATTGGCCTCCAGGACACCGCTCTCGCTTGGTTTCCATATTATCTCTCTGGCCTCTCCTTCAGTGTCTCATTTGCAGGTTCTACCTCCTCTCTTCTTTTTCTCGCTGTTGGGGTTCCACAGGGATCGCTTCTTGGTCCTCTCCTCTTTTCTATCTACACAGCACCAATTGGACAAACTATCAGCAGGTTTGGCTTCCAGTACCATCTCCATGCTGATGACACCCAATCAGGGCCGCCATACAGGGGGTACAGCCAGTACTCCTGTATAGGGCCCGGTGAAACAACGGGCCCGCTGCAAGCAGGCCCCCTTGTTTCACATACTAGCTTCTTGAGCAAGAACACGGGCCCCGCGGCACTGCTGAGCGTCCGCTGGGGCCCGTGCGGCTCAGCGTGTGAGGAGGGGGCGGCCGCGCTCCGAATCACTGGGGCAGAGTGGGCTTGATTATCACACACTGTGAGGGGTGGCCGCGCTCTGAGTCACAGGAGCGCTCCATACCTTAACAGAGCTGCAGCAGCGTCTCACTCACTTTAGATCCCCTGCTTGTGCTGTGATGGGATCGCCCCTCCCCTCTCTCCCCTGTCTGTGGGCGGGGCTTCAGCGACCCTCCCCGGCAGTAGAGAATCCCTCACAGGACACAGAGGGAACTAAAGTGAGTGAGACGGTGCTGCAGCTCTGTTAAAAGTTAAATTAACTGGATTAGGAGCGCTCCTTGATTCAAGCGCGCCCACCTCACACTGTGTGATAGTCAGGCCCACCCTGCCCCAATACCTCCTCCTGGGGCCCCTCAGCAGCCCACCCTGCCCAGCACCTCCCCCTGGGGCCCCTCAGCAGCCCACCCTGCCCCCCCCCCCCCCCGGGGGCCCCTCAGCAGCCCACCCTGCCAACACCTCCCCCGGGCCCCCAGCAGCCCACCCTGCCCAGCACCGCCACCTGGGGCCCCTCAGCAGCCCACCCTGCCCCGCACCACCACCTGGGGCCCCTTAGCAGCCCCCCCTGCCCAGCACCTCCCCCTGGGGCCCCTCAGCAGCCCACCCTGCCCAGCACCTCCCCTGGGCCCCTCGCAGCCCACCCTGCAAGCACCTCCCCTGGGCCCCTCACAGCCACACCTGCCCACACCTCCCCTGGGGGCCCCTCACACCCACCCTCCCAGCACCTCCCCCTGGGCCCCTCACAGCCCATCCTGCCCCCGCACCTCCCCCTGGGCCCCCCAGCCCACCCTGCCCAACCTCCCCCTGGAGCCCCTCAGCACCACCCTGCCCAGCACCTCCTCCGGGGCCCCTCAGCACCCACCCTGCCCGCACCTCCCCCTGGGGCCCCTCAGCAGCCCAACCCTGCCCGAGCCCCCCCACCTACTCCATTTCCGCCACCTGGGCCCCAGCTGTGTCGGGCACCACCCCCCTGGGGCCCCTCTGAAGCCCACCCAGCCCGAGCCCCGCCCCTACTCCAGTGCCCTCCACCTGGGCCCCAGCTGTGTCAGGCACCTCCCCCGGGGCCCCTCTGAAGCCCACCCTGCCCAGCCCCCCCCCCACCTACGCCCGTGCCTCCACCTGGGCCCCAGCTGTGTCAGGCACCTCCCGCTGGGGCCCCTCTGAAGCCCACCCAGCCCCAGCCCCCCCACCAACACCCGTGCCCCCCCCAGGGCCACAGCGGTGTAAGGCACCCCCCCCCGGGGCCCCCCTGAAGCCCATCCTGTCCCGAGCCCCCCCTACCTACTCCAGTGCCTCCACCTGGGCCCCAGCTGTGTCGGGCACCACCCCCTGGGGCCCCTCTGAAGCCCACCCTGCCCGGCACCTCCCCCTGGAGCCCCTCAGCAGCCCACCCTGCCCAGCACCTCCCCCTGGGCCCCTCAGCAGCCCATCCGCCCCTCCACCTCCCCCTTGGGCCTCTCAGCAGCCCTCCCTGCCCAGCCCCTCCCCCTGTTGCCCCCCCGCAGCCCACCCTGCCCAGCACCTCCTGCTGGGGCCCCTCAGCAGCCCAACCTGCCCAGCACCTCCCCCTGGGGCCCCTCAGCAGCCCACCCAGCCCCAGCCCCCCCACCGACTCCTGTGCCTCCACCAGGGCCCCAGCTGTGTCGGGCACCACCCCCTGGGGCCCCTCTGAAGCCCACCCTGCCCGAGCTCCCCCACCTACTCCAGTGCCTCCACCTGGGCCCCAGCTGTGTCAGGCACCTCCCCCTGGGGCCCCTCTGAAGCCCACCCTGCCCGAGCCCCCCCACCTACTCCAGTGCCTCCACCTGGGCCCCAGCTGTGTCAGGCACCTCCCCCTGGGGCCCCTCTGAAGCCCACCCTGCCCGAGCCCCCCCACCTACTCCAGTGCCTCCACCTGGGCCCCAGCTGTGTCAGGCACCTCCCCCTGGGGCCCCTCTGAAGCCCATCCTGTCCGAGCCCCCCTACCTACTCCAGTGCCTCCACCTGGGCCCCAGCTGTGTCAGGCACCTCCCCCTGGGGCCCCTCTGAAGCCCACCCTGCCCTGAGCCCCCCCACCTACTCCAGTGCCTCCACCTGGCCCCAGCTGTGTCAGGCACCTCCCCCTGGGCCCCTCTGAAGCCCATCCTGTCCCCAGCCCCCCTACCTACTCCAGTGCCTCCACCTGGCCCCAGCTGTGTCCCGGCACCTCCCCTGGGGCCCCTCTGAAGCCCACCCTGCCCGACCCCCCCACCTACTCCAGTGCTCCACCTGGGCCCCAGCTGTGTCAGGCACCTCCCCCTGGGGCCCCTCTGAAGCCCATCCTGCCCGAGCCCCCCTACCTACTCCAGTGCCTCCACCTGGGCCCCAGCTGTGTCGGGCACCACCCCCTGGGCCCCTCTGAAGCCCAACCCCCGCCCGAGCCCCCCCACCTACTCCAGTGCCTCCACCTGGGCCCATCTGTGTCGGGCACCACCCCCTGGGGCCCCTCGAAGCCCACCCCGCCTGAGACCCCCCACCTACTCCAGTGCCTCCACCTGGGCCCCAGCTGTGTCAGGCACCTCCCGCTGGGGCCCCTCTGAAGCCCACCCTGCCCAGAACCTCCCCCTGGGGCCCCTCAGCAGCCCACCCTGCCCAAGCCCCCCCACCGACTCCCGTGCCTCCACCGGGCCCCAGCTGTGTCGGGCACCACCCCCTGGGGCCCCTCTGAAACCCCCCACCTGCCCTAGTGCCCCAACCTGGCACCAGCTGTTTGGGGCCCCATTGAAGCCCACCCCCCCCCAGCACCCCACACTGAAAACCTGGGGGAAACCCCCATCAACCACCCCCCACTCTCCCGGGCACCAGCTGTGTGGGGCCCCTTTTAAGCTCCTGCGCCAGCGCCCCCTGGGGCCTAGCTGTGCAGGATGCCTCTGGGGCCCCTCAGAAGCCCACCCTGCCCCAGCACCTCCCTTGGGGCCCTTCAGAAGCCCATCCTGCTCCAGCACCTCTCCTGGGGCCCTTCAGAAGCCCACCCTGCCCCCGCACCGCCCTCGGGGCCCCTCAGAAGCCCACCCTGCTCCACCACCTCCCCTGGGGCCCATCAGAAGCCCACCCTGCCCCAGCACCTCCCTTGGGGCCCCTCAGAAGCCCATCCTGCTCCAGCACCTCTCCTGGGGCCCTTCAGAAGCCCACCCTGCCCCAGCAGCTCCCCCTGGGGCCCCCCTGAAGCCCCCCACCTGCCCTAGTGCCCCCAACCTGACCTCAGCTGTTTGGGGCCCCTCTGAAGCCCACTCCGCCCCAGCACACCACACTGAAACACCTGGGGCCCCCCATCAACCACCCCCCAACATCCCGGGCCCCAGCTGGGTGGGGCCCCTCTTAAGCCCCTGCGCCAGCGCCCTCTGGGCCCTAGCTGTGCATGATGCCTCTGGGACCCCTCTGAAGCCCACCCTGCCCCAGTGCCCCCTCCCCCCTGGGCACTAGCTGTGCGGGGTCCCTCTTAAGTCGTCTAGTCTGGACCGAATAGAGAAGAGAAGGGAAAGTGAACGACTGGTCCGATGAGACGTCACCTGTGAGTCACTAAATGTATCTGCACTGTGTGCACCTGTATCTATCCCTATAATACCCCTGTAATATCGGTCTTATTGAATTACATTCACTAACAGTACGGTGGTATTGTTCAGTACTGTTATGGTAGTGATATGTGGCGGTATTATATGGTCTTTGTATATTGTTATTTGCCATATTGGTCTGGAGATACTGGTTTGGTCAGTAACATAATAGTGGTGACATGTGGCGGTATTTTCTGGCCCTTGTCTACGTACTGACCCGCACAATATTGATAAACTGTAAAATTAAAATATAATGGCGCAATTGCATTTTTTTTTCTCGGGTTGGGTGACTGTTGAGTGGGCGGGGCAATGGGGGCGTGGTTGACGGGGGGGCCCCAGACGCTTCAGCTGTATGGGGCCCTGAAATTTCTGATGGCAGCCCTGCACCCAATTATACACCTCTTCCCAAAACATCACTCCTGCTCTCCTACAAAACACTAGTGACTGTCTCTCCGCTGTCTCTAACATCATGTTTTCCCTCTATCTTAAACTAAACTTCACTAAATCTGAACTTCTAGTCATCTCACCATCTACTAACCAACCTCACCCTGCTATTTCTGTTACAGTGTGTGGCACCACCATAACTGTTTGGCAACAGGCCCGCTGTCTTGGGGTTATCCTTCACCCCATATATCCAATCCATTGCTCACTCCTTTCACATGCACCTCAAGAACATCTCCAGAACCCATCCTTTTCTCACTGTGGAAACAACTCAAACTCTCATTGTTGCTCTTATTCATTCTCGCCTTGACTACTGTAACTCCCTGCTTATCGGTCTCCCTCTCTGTAAACTCTCCACTCTCCAATCTGCCCTGAATGCAGCAACCAGGCTCATCTTACTTTCCAGCCACTATACTGATGCCTCTACCCTGTTTCAGTCATTGCACTGGTTGCCCATTCAGTACAGAGTACAACAGAAACTTATCACTCTCACCCATAAAGCTCTCCACAGTGCTGCACCCCACTATATCTCCTCCCTCATTTCTGTCTACCACCCTATCCACTCTCTATGTTCTGCTGATGATATCAGATTACATTCCTCAATCATCCGAACCTCCCATGCCCGTCTCCAAGATTTCACATGTGCGGCACCAGTTTTCTGGAACATGCTACCGTGGGCGATCAGGTACACTCAGAATCCTCACATTTTTAAGAGGGCCCTGAGAATACATCTTCTCAGTCTGGCCTACCAGAATCCCTAATGGTAAACTCCCACCTGACTCTCTAACACATACACATTTCTGTCACTCCGTACTATTCGGCACTTATCTGTATAAAGATGTACTGTCTGTGTGGCAGGTCCATCCGAATTCTGTATAAACCACTCCATATTTATGTCACATGGCTGGACCATTGTAAACCTAGCTCTTCTTACCCTCCGTCTCACGCGTATACCCTAAGAGATTGTAAGCTCTTGCGAGCAGGGCCCTCACACCTTGTGTCTCATCTGTAAGTAGCTTTTCATTGTGCAATGTCTGTCTTTTTGTCTGTAACTGCTCCCTCCAAATTATAAAGTGCTGCGGAATATGTTGGTACTATATAAATAAATGTTATTATTATTATTATTATTATTATTATTATTATCATTGATTGTGCCATTGTTTTTGGATTTAGTTCTTGTTGGATTTTACAATTTATCTATATATTTTACAGATCAGTACGTATACAAGGGCCCCAAATAGCCATAAACCACTGCCCACGTTTTGAAGCCCCCCAAAAACGTTTGTCTACCAACTACACTACATATTATACTGACAACCACCGATCAGTTTCACCCAAAAAAAACAAACCCAAAACTACATGAATAAAAATTAATTGTGCCCAAATAAAAAAATATACTAAGACTATACAATACCACCACATATCACTACCATAATGATACTGAACAATACCACCGTACTGTTACTGAATATAATTCCTTACAATAAGACCGATGTTAATGCCATACAGTGACCATATAGTGTTAGCTACAGGTGTGTACAGGTTCTCCACACACAGTGCAGTTACATTTAGTGACTCACAGGCGGCGTTTCGTCTGATGAGTCATTCACGTTTCCTTTTCTTCTCCATCCGCTCCAGACCAGATGACTTCTCCCGTCCATCACTCATCCCTGCAGACTTTACAACACAAACACCTGAGACTCCTCACTTTTTTATCATATTCCTAAATGTGTCCCTAAAATGTAAAAAATCCCCATCTATAGTGTTGCAAATAGTTAATGGTAAATTATTACCCCTTTGTAGTTTGGTATATAGCCCCTCAGTAAGTTGTCATATAGGGCCCCCGTAGGTATGTGGAGAGTGGGCTACCCATAGGAAGGTAGATAATGGGCCCCCATTAGCCGGGTGGGCAGACAGTGGGCCCCCCGCAATCAGGTAGGAAGACAGTGGGCCGCCTGTAGGTAGGTAGACAGGTAGGTAGGTAGTGGGCCATCTGAAGGTAGGCAGCCAGGTAGTGGGGGAACTTGTGTAGGGCCCCTTATGGAGGGGGGGGGGAGGTTGGGGGACCTTGAGTGGGGCCCTACACGGCGGGGGGATGAGAAGGGACCTGAGTGGGGCCTCACACAGAAGGGAGGAGGGGGAACTTAAATGGGGCCCCACACAGCTGGGGGACAACTTGAGTGAGGTTGCACATGACTGGGGTCCAGTGGGGTCCTTCAGTGGGGTCCTTCAGTGGGGCTCTACACGGCAGGGACACAGGGGAGCCTTCAGTGGGGCACCACACGGCAGGTGCCTTCAGCAGAACCCCACACGGCAGGGGCCTGGAGGGGCTAAAGCATGGTCCCACATGGCTGGGGCTGGGGGGGCCTTCAGTAGGGCCCCACATGGCAGAGGTCCAGAGGGTCTCCAGCAAGGCCCTACGTGGCTGGGGCCGGAGGAGCTTTCAGTGGATCCCCACACATTTCAGGGGCCGGGCGCCAGTATCACAGAGTGGGGAGGAGGGGACCATACTCCAATTCACAGGTCCGCTGAATACATTAACATAGCTAGAGTCTCACACACTTACTTCTCCTGCACAGCCTATGACTGATGCCTGACAATTTGAATCAGTGAAGCCTGCCCACAGACAGAGAGGAGGGCCTGGCTCCGGTCATAGGCTGCACAGGAGAAGTAAGTGTGTAAGACTCTAGCTATGTTAATGTATTGAGCACACCTGTGAATCGTAGTACGGGTCATCCCTCCCCCCAACCCTCTGAGCCACGCAGGCCCCAGCAGACAGTCACCGATGCTGCGCGGACCTGTGTCCAGGCCCTGACTAGTTTGTGAAATAAGGGGGCCGCTTGTATACTGCCTTTACGTCGGCCCTGGACAGTAGCTTTTTTGGGTCATGTACTTTATATACAATATACCAAAAAAAAGAAAAGAGGGCTCTCACTTGGTGCTCATCCTGGCACATTTAAAAAGCAGTACAGAACATGTAGTGCCACACTATACTGTAGAGAGGTGCTACTAGACCGAGAATCACTGCATATTCTTCACTAATACAGATGTTTTACAACTAAAATATTCATAATAATTGGTTGGATCTTGTAGTCAATCCCATGTGTCACAGATTAGCAGCGTCTGGGACATTGTGTGTTGTATGGTTTTAAGATACAATATCTGAGAAAAAGAACATTGCATAGAAGAAACGTGTGTGTTTAAACTAAAGTAAACATCTTTCTTTAAGTAATATTTACTTATTTGCCTGAATGACTGAGTAACTTTATACTGATAAGACCTATTTCACAAAATCACATTTGATAATGACTAAACACCTGGCTGTCTACATCACTTAAAAGTGCAAGGTAAGTACAGTTTATTACAAGACAGAAATGTATGTATCTCCCATGATTACCACCCTGATCACAAGACATATATAGATATAGAAAAGGTATGCTATGTTCACAAATCTTTAATCTACAATAATTATACTTTTTTTTTTTAATCGTTAAATTTATCACACCAAAAATGGTGAATTAATTCAATAGACAGGAAATACTTTAAGGGACTGTCCATTCTGTCAATAAAAATGTCTGCTGGTCAGGTAGGAGTTACTAAAGATAAAAACCTTAAGTCACCTTTAAAATCCATCTTGTACCAGCAACTATGCTGCTTCCAGTGCCCTCCGCTGATGACTATCACGTGACATTGCAACCAATTACTGAACTGAATGGTCTCTTCCCATTATGAAGGGTACATGACTGCTGAGTACTAGGAGCACTGGTGCCTGCTGAAGCGGAGTAGGTTTCAAAGGTAAGGTTTTTCTTTTATATTTTAACAGCTCCCAGAGCAGCACTTTTTCCAAATAATGGACAATTCCTTTAAAGCAAGAAAAACCATACATACACAGAATAACAAAAAAAAACTATGACAAAGAGATTCTCTCAAGGTATAGCAATGGGAAAACTATACATATTAGCATATTACTGACAGCACTCCAAACTTGATGCAAAATCATAAATTCATTTATTAGTAGTTATAAGCTCCACAGAGGACACTGTATTTGAATGTGACATTCAAGTTGTGATGTTTTGGTCATGTGACCTTATTCATACATATGTCACTGTAGAGAGAGTGAGATAGAACAAAACATCAATATTGTGCAGAATCACTACAAAACAACATACATATACACATAAGATATACAAATTTTACATAAAATATGTATGTCTATATATAACTGCACTCTGGTGCAAGAGAATACATGATCATAAAGTATACTAAATCAAACATTGCTGGAAGAATCTGAGATGTATCAATAACGAACTGTAATCAAAGGCAGAATGAGCACATAATCTGTATGTCAATAAAGATGGATATAATATAATACGTATTTAATACATATATAACAAGGAACAGTAGATGGAACATACGACATGAAACATGTCAGACTAGTACACCCTAATATGCCCTACATAAAACCCATATGAGGACGGGACTCATCGAGTAAGTAGCAGGAGAGATTCAGCGGAAAGCGGCCGTAGCCGTAGTGTGAAGGAGCTGTATATGATGTTGGGTGAGTTAACACACTTAAATAGCTAAGCTGGTGTCTAAACGCATGACGGTGTGTGTCCGCATTGTCAGCACACATGCGCGAAGAACAGCGCACACACAGTGTAGAGTAGAAGCCAGAGAAAAAACATAGGCTAAAGCGCCTGCGTGGAACAACTTGCGCATTCGCACTGGGTATAGCGGGTGTCAGTGAAAAGGGCCGGAGTTAGAACAGATGCGAGGGAAATGTATTAAAGCAAAGAGCACAGAGCAGGGCAAAGCTAAAAGCAGAAAAAAGTATGTAAAAGGCAGAAAACGATGATAAAAAGGAAATGTAGATGGGAGAAAAGTAGAGATAAAGAATAATGAGGGGAGAAATGGAGAACTAATAGTGAGAGGAGAGATAACAAAAATGGAAAATAAGAGTTACAATTAAGGAAAAAATATAGAAATGTACAGGAGAAAAAAGGAATAAAAGAGGAAAGGAAAAAACAAAAAAAAGAGAGAAAAGGGAAAAAGGGAAAAAAGAAACTAAGGAAAAGTGCTGAAAGTGGGGAAAAAAATGAAAAAGAAAAAAGAAGAATGAAGGGGATGCACTCCATATCTCACCCTGATGATTCATCCTGTTCTAGCGATGCTATATAGTAGAAGAAGAGAAAACAGAAGAAAAATTGTATGTTCCAATTACATAGTCAAGTACACATAACAGTATTAAATGACAAAGATTGTGAAAAAAAAAAATTAGTCACACTCCTGACTGAGACCATATGGATTGAGTGTATTAAGGATATGTATCCAATATCACTCACGTTCATTAATTCTTTGATATCTTATACCTGTCCTTGGATGCTGAACATATTGTCCTGTGATCACACTCGAGCAATGCGTACAGTGTAGACCGGGATATGTCCCTGTACTGGAACTCGTTAGGGTCTGTTGTCGGACTTCTTTTTTGAATGAGCAAATATCTGCTCTGACAAGCGTATCCATTATGCTTCTGGGCCTTTTTTGGTGTAAATGACTACGGGTTGTTGGAATTCCTCCACTGTGGGGTAAGAATGTTTCAGGATAATACAATGTCATCTAATGATGTTATGAACACCTTTTATCATGGGGTGGTGTGTGTTAATGAATGGTAACCGGCTAGGTTTAGGGATGTCCCTGTTTTTTTGTTCTAAGTCAATTGTAAGAACCCTCTCTGGGTATCCCCTATTCGAGAACTTCCTACTCATCTCTTCCAGGTGGTTGTTTCTGGTCTCTGGCTCAGAGACTATCCTGTTGACCTGCATGTATTGGGATTTTGGAAGTGACTTTTTCACATTCAAGGGTTGACAACTCTCAAAATGTAAAAGGTTATTCCTATCTGTCACCTTAGTGAATACATCTGTACTAAGGGTGTTATCAGTGTTCTTCATTACCATGGTGTCTAAAAGGTTCAGTTTGTAAAAGTCATATTGAACTGTAAATTGTAACTCTAATCACACAGTATTAATCCAGATTACAAATGCATTTAGGGAGGCCTCATCACCATCCCATAGGCAGAACACATCATCTATATAGTGTTTCCATACCCTCACATGTTTTTGAAAGAGGTGATTACTATAAACAAATTGATCTTCAAAAAGGGCCATATATGCATTGGCATATATAGGCATCATAGTTGTGACGCATTTCTGAGCATAGAATTGATCTCCAAATAAAAAATAGCTCTCCTCTAAGTTAATATTTCTATGTAGAATGAGAGTTCATCCTCTGATAGGCATGCTTTCTGTAATAACTACATGGTGGCTTCTATACTCTTCTGATGTTCTATTGAGGTACAAAGGCAACAAACATCAAGAGATGCCAACAGGGTAGAACTATATACTTTGGGTATGGATCTTAAAACAGATAAGAAATGCCTTGTATCTCTAAGATACAATGTGGTATTTTTAACTAAAGTTGTTAGTACTTTCTCGAGATATTGAACCAAAGGGAAGAAAAACGAATTTGTAGAGGCTACTATAGGTCTTCCTGGAGGATTCTCTAGACTTTTATGTATTTTAGGTAATAGATAAAAAACGGGGGTCAATGGGTGTTCTGACAATAGAAAAAGGTAAGTAGATTTATCTATAGTACCCTTAGCAAGATTAGTATCTAGGAGAATTTGTATTTGTCTCTTGATTTTCAGAAGGGGTCTAATGCGGTGTTATGTATTCTTAATGTATTCACATATTTCACTATCTACCCCAGACACGTAAATTTCCACTGGATGATATGTCCTAGGTGGAACAAACTGACATTTTCTGTATAGTCCTAATGCATGGATAGATAGTGGTGGTGGATTCATAGTGTTGGTGGTGGTAAAGATCCAGAAACATAAGGGATTCCCTTGTCAGAGCAGACATTGGCTCATACAAAAAAGAAGTCCAACAGACCCTGACAGGTGCCAGGACAGGGACATGAGCCTGGCTACACTGTACATATTGCTCGAGTGTGATCAAAGGACAATATGTTCAGCATCCAAGGACAAGTAAAAGATATCAACTTAGAGGCTTTTTTACATGCGATAGTTCATTTATTGTTTATGCCCTAAAATGTCCTTGGAGTCTCCTTTACTCCTTTGGAGTGCTGTCAGTAATATGCTTATGTATTTATCTTGGGATTTCACCATCTGACAAGTACCCAGCAAATCATATTAGTCTAACGGAGTGCCGTCCACCACTATATATTAAAGCAATACATATGTCGCGATCCATGTAGTGGTCCTCAATCTGGACTGTGGGCATGGCCGTGTCTCTTCTGTGCACATGGTCTCATATCTGATGCTGCTGTCACGTCATGCCGTGGACCCCGTTTTGGGCCACGGGTTTGGCGGTATCTCTGCTGTGTCCCCAACCCTGCACTTGTTCCTGTGGTCCAGTCTCGGTGCACACCACGGTCCCTGTTGTGTACCTTGTTGCTGGGTGCTAACTAGAGATTGGCGAATTTCTCAAAAATTCGATTCGCCGACTTCGCCGAATTTTCCGACAAAATTCTTTTTGTCCTGAATTAATTCAGGACAAATCGCGTTAAAAAACAGCTAATTCCTGGCTGCAGAGAGCATGTATGGTGCTGTAGAACATTGTGCCATGCTTAACTATGCAGAGGGAGCTTGGTTTGGTCTTCATACAATGCTGTGTTTTAGTATGACACTCACATGACTGCTGCCGCTCTTAGAAGCGCTTCACTCTAAAATTCCCTGGGCACTTACGGGTCAAAACTGACCAAAAAACTGAAGCGGGAATGCAGCCTGATAAAGTCAAGGTAGCGCAAGCTGGGAAAAAACAAGCTGAGGGCTAAGATCCTACGATAGCGTCAAAGAACACAGTAGTAGGTTACTAGAGCCAACACAGGTCTCAGCACAGTAAGGGGACGTCAAAGCAGGGGTCACTCCATGAGGCCAGAGCTTTAAACCATCACAGAATATGACAGAACCTTTTCTGTTAAACGCTGATACATGTTGAGGCCCCCCCGAATGAGAGGAGCGGGTGTTGGCAGTAATTTTGCATTGACGTCTTTTGCCCTTCTTTTCATCTGTCAGTGTCTGCTTTCAATTGGTCAATAATCCATCAGTATTGCTAAGGCCAAAAACAAACAGGAGTTGATCCAAAAAAAGAGATGACCAGTAAATGGGATATTTGCATGTCTTCTGTGTTCTGTATCCACTCCTGATTTTGGCTAGACAATCCTGATCCTTCCCATTCCTTCTGACAGGTGAAAAGAAGGGGAAAACTAAACATAGAGGCAGCGTCATAGAGTGGTGACGGTGGAAACAGCATTAGGAAACCACAGGGTGTTCCAGTGAGACAACGGTCACTTGGAAGCAGCATGAGTAGGCCACAAAGTGGCACAATCACACAGTATGGAGGTGGCAGCAACATCAGGAGCCCACAAAGTGGCACAATGACACAATCTGGAGATGACGTCATCAACAGAAGCAGTATGAGGTCAGAGAGTGGCACAATGACAAATTCTGGAGGTGGCAAAAGCAGGAGTAGGCCACAGAGTGGCACAATGACAGAGTGTGGAGGTGACGGCAGCAGAAACAACATGGGGTCAGGGAGTGGCACAATGACAAATTCTGGAGGTGGCACTAACAGGAGTAGGCTTCAGAGTGGCACATTGACATAGTGTTGAGGTGTCGGCAGAAACAGCATGAGGTCATAGAGTGGCACAATGACACAGTGTGGAGGTTACGGCAGCAGCATCAGCAGCATGAGGTCAGAGAGTGGCACAATGACACAGTGTGGAGGTGACGGCAGCAACAACAGCAGCATGAGGTCAGAGAGTGGCACAATGACATAGTGTGGAGGTGGCACAAACAGGAGTAGGCCACAGAGTGGCACAATGACAGAGTGTGGAGGTCACGGCAGCAGCAGAAGCATGAGGTCATAGAGAGGCACAATGACAGGGCGTGGAGGTGACAGCAGCAGCAACAACAGCAGCAGCAGTAGCAGCAGCAGCATGAGGTCAGAGAGTGGCACAATGACACAGTGTGGAGGTCACGGCACCCGCAAAACAGCGCAGCAGCATGAGGTCAGACAGTGGCACAATGACAGAGTGTGGAGGTGGGTGGCAATACCAGTCCCTGGTAAAGATGGTGGTAGGCAGATGAGGAACCTGGCAGCAGGTGTGGGGCATCAGGCGGGGGGCAGCATCAGAATAGTGGCTGAGGGAGGTAGTTTGAATCCAGACCCATTTCTCAATGTTTTGGAGAGGCGTCATGGTTGATGTAATCTGACGCCTAAGCCATTGGTGTGTGGAAATCCTGGCTGATCCACACCTGATTCATCTTGACAAAGGTCAGTCGTTCCACATTTCCGGTGGACAAGCGGGTTCTCTTTGGGGTAACGATGGCCACCGCCGCACTGAACCCCCGCCCTGCTGCCACACTACTGGCCGGGCAGGAAAGCTTCTAAACACATCCAGATTGACCGCCCAGTATTCCAGTGCATCTTCTAACTGGGGTGGCAGAGTGCTGTCCAAGTAGGCCACCACCTGTTGGTTGAGGGTCTGCTCCAGGTCCTGCTGCTGCTGGTGAGTGCCCTCCTCACTAGGCGGGTGAAGGAAGCTGCTCATCAGCGACTCCAGACTGAGGTTGCTGCTGATGGTGCTAGTACTGCTCCTACCCCCCATCTTCCACAGCAGCCACGGCAGTGATACGTGAGCGCTGAGGAACCCCCGGTCAGACCTGTCAGAGAATGAACCATGCTGCAAATAGACAGTGGCCAACTGACTACGGGGGATTTCTCTATAGTATTTGCGTTTGTCCTCCCTCTCAGCAGCTGGAAAAATGGCTCCCATTTTGGACCGGTAGCGAGGGTTGAAGAGGGGGGAGAGCCAGAAGTCATCCCTCTGCAGGATGCTGACTATTCGGCTGTCACTAGTCAGGCAAATCAGCATGCTGCGGGCCATGTGTGCAAGTGACTCTGAGGGACTTCCTTCCTCCATCTCCACTGTATACTGCCACGGTGCTTTGGGGTCATCTACCTCGTCTTCCTCATCTCCATCTACCTCCTCCAGCTGCTCCTGCTCGTCCTCTCTTGTCACCTGGGTAGAAAAACCACTCATTTCACCAGACAATGCTTGTGCTCCAATGTCCTCCTCCTCCTCCTCCAGTTCAGTCCCCACCAGACTCATGTGGCCGCGAGCTGTAGATGCCACATCTCCAGTCCCCTGCCCAGACAGATTTTTCAGCAAATGTTCCAGGACATGAAGCAGTGGAATGACGTTATTCATCCCGTAGTCCTGGCGACTGACAAATAACGTCGCCTCCTCAAACAGCCTCAGAAAACGGCAGGTGTCACGCATGAGCTGCCACTGGCTGACATCAAAGTTACACAGGGGAGTACTCCTGTCCGCCTGGATCATCAAAAAATCGTTAATGGCCTTTCTCTGTTCATACAGTCGGTCCAACATGTGCAGGCTGGAATTCCAACGGGTGGAAACATCGCATATCAGCTTGTGTTGGGGGGAAGCCGTTCTGCCGCTGCAACTCGAGGAGGGTGTGCCTGGCTTTGTAGAAATGGATGAAGTGCATGCACAGTTTCCTGGCCATTTTCAGAATCTTCTGAAGATCGGTGGAAGACCTCAGGAACCTTTTCACAACCAGATTGAGCACATGCGCCATGCAGGGCGTATGGACCATCCCTCCTTGGTGCAGCGCGGACACAATGTTACTCCCATTGTCTGTCACCATGGTTCTGATTTGCAGTTGGCGCGAAGAAAGCCACACATCGATTTCTTGCTGCATGATGCGGAGCAGTTCCTCCCCTGTGCGACTTCATTCGCCGAGGCAAGCCAGGTGTAGAACTGCATGATACCGGTGTGCCCTACACATGTGGTATGATGGAGCAGTACTTGTGGAGGCTGAGATGGTGGTGGTGGTGGAGGAGGAGGCGGACATTGGCGCAGGAGCAGCAGTTTGACAACGTGGAGGAGAAAGCGGCGTCTCCTGTCCAAGTTGTTGGTGTGGCTGGGCAGGAAGCACACTCACCCAGTGGGCTATAAAGGACATGTACTGGCCCTGACCATAGTTATAGCTCCACATGTCCACGCTGCCGTGCACCTTGGAAGAAACCGATAAGCTCAAGGACTGGCCCACCTTTTGTTCTACATATTTATGAAGTGCTGGTACTGCCTTTTTGGAAAAGAAATTATGGCTTGGAACTTTCCACCTTGGCTCGACACAAGCCATTAGTTCTCTGAAGGGTGCAGAGTCCACCATTTGGAAAGGGAGGGACTGCAGTACTAATAACTTGGACAGGAGTAGGGTCAGCTTCTGCACCTTAAGATTGTTAGATGCATACTGTTGTCTCTTTGCAATCGCCTCGTTGAACGACTGCTGGCGCCATGAGTAGCGAGGAGCAGGAGCTTCTGGACCGGGAGATGATGGCAAAGAGAAACAGCTCCCTTCTGCAGAGGTGGTGGAGCCTTGACTGGCTGCAATGGCATGCGTGCCACTGGGCACTGCTGCTGCTGTTGCTGCGGCGGTAAGATGAACCACCACATCTGAGCCACGTTTCTCCCAGGCCACCGGATGGTGATGCTGCATGTGTTGACGCAGGTCCAAGGTGCCAATGTTACCTCCCTGGCCACGCTTCACTTTCTGCCCACAGATTCAAAATATACCCATGTTCGGCTCCTCCGGTGTATTAGCAAAGAACTGCCACATCGCCGAGTAGCTGATTTTACCGCCAATGCTCCGCACTGAGTGACTACTACCGCCGCTGCCTCGCTCAGCCCCTGTGCCGCTACTTTCTTGGACCTGCGAAGAGGGTCGTCTACCCCATGGACGTTTGGCCTCGTACTGCTGCTACCCTGCTGACTCACGGCCACACTACCGACTTGATGGCTGCGCCGCTGCCTGACGCGCAAGCTGACGCTCTCTTCTCCTGACGATGATGAAGCCCTTGCTTCACCCAGGCTACCAAGTCGGGGGGGGCTACATCATCAATCGATTATTGTTGGATCTTTACTGCTGTCCTCCTCACGGCCCTTGGTATGCAGAAGCTGACCCTTCACAACATGACCCCCCAAATGCCACTCTCCAAAATCCATACTTTGCCGCCTACTGCAAGAAGCAGGGGATGTCAGCCCCACTTCTTCGCTGCCAAGTAGCTGCTGACTGTCCTCAAATTGTTCATCCTCGCTGTATAGTGTCGCTGAGCCCAGACCACATAGTAGATCTCTGGCTGAGGGAACCAGACGGGACAGAGGCGGGTTGAGGACAGGTGAGGGCCGCCTGACCCCCCTCCCGGGCCATGCCAACAAAAGGGTTGTGTCTGACGTTCCCCACCGACTCTTGGCTGGCTTGTCAGATGTTCATCTGGAGGAAGTGGATGACCTAGTCAACCAATCAAGAACCCTTGGGTTGCTGGTCAACACATAGCCGCTAGATGACACCAGCAGTTTTTGCCTCACCGAGTCAACCCTGCTGAGACCTGTGCCTGCTCCAGGAATGTTTGTGCCACTGCCATATGCATGTGAAGAGCCTGCCACCTCTCTTTTTGACATACTGTTTGTTCTAAAATGTACAGACTCTGTTTAATGAAGATATCTGTATATGATAAATACACACCCTGTATTTGACTCCAAATGAACCCACTAACAGGCTTGGGTAAGCCCTGAATATAAATTGCGCTGCAGAAATCACCAGGAAAAAATTAACTGGTATGTGGCATGTATAAACGCCATGTATTTTACTGAATATGAAAGCACAAACAGGCTTAAATAACCCTTGGATATAAATTGCGCTCCAGAAAACACCAGGAAAAAAATAACTGGTATGTGGCGTTTAAAAACACCATGTTTTTTACTGAATATGAAAGCACAAACAGGTTTTAATAACCCTTGGATATAAATTGCACTACAGAATTTACCAGGAAAAAATTAACTGGTATGTGGTGTGTAAAACCGCAGTGTATTTTACTGAATATGAAAGCACAAACAGGCTTGGGTAACCCTTAGATATAAATTGCGCTACAGAAATAACCAGGAAAAAATTAACTGGTATGTGGTGTGTAAAACCGCAGTGTATTTTACTGAATATGAAAGCAAAAACAGGCTTAAATAACCCATGGATATAAATTGCGCTACAGAAATCACCAGGAAAAAATTAACTCGTATGTGGCTTGTAAAAACGCTGTGTATTTTACTGAATACAAAAGCACAAACAAGCTTAAATAACCCTTGGATATAAATTGCGCTACCGAAATCACCAGGAAAAAATTTACTGGTATGTGGCGTGTAAAAACGCCCTGTATTTTACTGAATATGAAAGCACAAACAGGCTTAAATAACCCTTGGATATAAATTGCGCTACAGAAATCACCAGGAAAAAAATTAACTCGTATGTGGAGTGTAAAAACGCCGTGTATTTTACTGAATATGAAAGCACAAACAGGCTTAAATAACCCTTGGATATAAATTGCGCTACAGAAATCACCAGGAAAAAATGAATTGGTATGTGGCGTGTAAAAATGCAGTGTATTTTACTGAATATGAAAGCACAAACAGGCTTGGGTAACCCTTGGATATAAATTGCGCTACAGAAATCACCAGGAAAAAATGAACTGGTATGTGGTGTGTAAAAACGCTGTGTATTTTACTGAATACAAAAGCACAAACAGGCTTAAATAAGCCATGGATATAAATTACACTCCAGAAATCCCCAGGAAAAAATTAACTTGTATGTGGCGTGTAAAAACGCTGTGACTTTTACTGAATATGAAAGCACAAACAGGTTTTAATAACCCTTGGATATAAATTGCGCTACAGAAATCACCAGGAAAAAATTAACTGGTATGTGGCATGTAAAAACGCCCTGTATTTTACTGAATATGAAAGCACAAACAGGCTTGGGTAACCCTTGGATATAAATTGAGCGACAGAAATCACCAGGAAAAAATTAACTGGTATGTGGCGTGTAAGAACGCCGTGTATTTTACTGAATATGAAAGCACAAATAGACTTAAATAACCCTTGGATATAAATTGCGCTACAGAAATCACCAGGAAAAAATTAACTGGTATGTGGCATATAAAAACGCTGTGTATTTTACTGAATATGAAAGCACAAACAGACTTAAATAACCCTTGGATATAAATTGCGCTACAGAAATCACCGGGAAAAAAATAACTCGTATGTGGCGTGTAAAAACGCTGTGTTTTTTAACGAATAAAAAAGCACAAACAGGCTTAGATAACCCTTGGATATTCAATGCGTTCCAGAAAAATCGTTGTGAAAAATAAATTTCTTTTGTGTGAGATCTCTGCAGCAGCAGCATGGCGTCTGGACTTATATAGTGCTGTGACGTCACAGAATCCCGCCAGTCTCTGATTGGCTTCATCTCTGCACATGTCATTGAGGGTGTTCCTTTCTTCCTCCCACAGTTCTTTGCCCCATGTAATGCCATGTGCTTCTGGCCGTTTTAAAAACACGCTTCGTTCCCGCGAAATACCCCAAACTTCTATTTCATGCACAACCGAAGTTTTCCTGAAATTCTAAACGAATTCCACTTTGTTAGAATCAATTCGCCCATCTCTAGTGCTAACCTGTCCTCGTTCTGGCTCTGGCCCATGTTCCTGTCTGTATCTGCGCACGCATGCGCCCGCTGGTCTGGATTTAAATAGACAGTGTACCAATTACCTGTCCAATGACCTACGACCTCCTGTGATTTAAGGAATTTCCTGTCTCTGCTCTAGGGTCACTTCGTTAATGTCCATCTGAGCTCCTGACCTCCTGACTGCTGTCTACTGCTGTTCCTGAACCTACGTTTCTACTGTTACCTGCCATCATGCCTGTCAGCTACCTGCCTAGGACCAGCTTCCAGTCTATGTTTAACCCCGCTGTGTACTGGTTGCGGTTCCTGCTACCTATGTTCATTTACCTACGTCTTTGCTGTTATTTGCCGTTGCACCACTCTGCTAGCTAACCAGGACTCTGTCTATCTGTCTATGGCTACACTTACCTGTGACCCGTCACCTCTGCCTGTGCCGGTGCCCTATGTCAGGGGCAGCGACCTGGAGATTCCCTGCAGCTAAGTCCTTACGGCTTTGTAGCAGGCTGCAGTGTAGACCGGGGGCCTCTTAGACTCTGCTTAATGGTGTGGTCTCCACCATGCCATCTTTGCTCGCGGTGGCTCAGAGGATCCACAAATACCCAGTGTCCATGATGTCAGTCCTGGTGGAGGTCTGGTCTTTGGGATTCTGAATTATAACATATTAACTCTTGTTACACTATCTTTTATTTCCTGTGGTTTCTGTGCTGTTTTACAGTGGAGAATTCTGCCCTTGTGTTCCATTCCTGCTATTTGGTACTCAGATGGGCATGGAGAGCTCTGAGGACAGAGGTGATTGGTAAATTAATGGTCATGTGGTCTGTTGTGGGCTAGTCTCCACTCCTATATAAATGTTCCCAACAAGTTATGGGTAGCACGTTGTGAGATGCAGTGAGTCCTAGATTATTCTTACATTTCTTGTTCTGCCAAGTCTTGTTCTGTGTCAGTTACTTGGTGAATCTGTGTGAAGCCCTTGTGTATTTTAGTTGTCTTATTAGTGTTTGTTACTGTATTTTGCTTATTTTGTAAATAGTTAGAAATCTGTCAAAAATATTGGGTGAGCAGGGCTAGTGCCAGGTGGGAAAGGCTAATGCCAGCTCAAGAAAAAACTGGACTAACCTCTGGCAATGCAGTCTGCACTTCAGGCTGCCTGATTTGAGCATTTCTATCACCCGTTTATATTCCCCTCAGCAAGGACAGCATAAACTATCTGCCAGGTTTCTTTTGAGTAGTCTATGGGTCTTGGAGACCACTTCCTTGTGTCAGGGTTGGTTGTAGCTTAGGAATGTCTTTAGAGTTAATTTCAGGGACAATGAAGAGTCAGTGTAATTAGGTTCTAAAGTCAGTGTTAGGGAAAGGCCTAGGGATAGATTCAGTAACAGTTAGGGTCACATGTATGAAAACTGTCTAGGTCTAAAACTCTCTTTGTTTCTCATAGCAATCAATCAGAGCGCCCCTCTCATTTTTTCAGAGCACTATATGAAATGAAAGGGGAGCTGTGATTGTTTGAAATGGGCAACACAGTGAGTTTTAGACCTAGACAGTTTTCATACATGTGGCCCTTCATGTCAGTTGTAATCTGTTGTTGCTCTGCTTTCAGATTGAAGCTGGCTCGGACTGGGCCGCCGGGGGATCGGTGAATCCCCCGGTGGGCCCCCCCGAGCTGCTGTGGGCCCGGAGGCAGTGCCGTCGCTCCCCGGGGCCCGGCCACGCATCCGGTCACTGAACGCCCGGGACCTGTGTCCCGAGCGCCCAGAGATCGGCCCGGGAGTTGGGGACTAATGTCCCCGACTCCCGGGGCTGCGCGGTGTCAGCGGAGGACGGCCCCTACTGCTGACGTAGGCGGCAGGAGCCGGCGGGGAGCTCGGAGCGGCCGGGACCTGCCAGGAGTGGGAGACGGAGCCAGGTAAGTGGCTGTTTTTTTTTTTTTTTAACTAAGGGGGTCCTGGCTACTATTGGGGGCCCTGGCTACTAAGGGGGATCCTGGGTACTAATGGGGGCCCTGACTACTAAGGGGGGCCCTGGCTACTAAGGGGGGCCCTGGCTACTAGTGGGGGCCCTGACTATTAAGGGGGGCCCTGGCTACCAAGGGGGGCCTTGACTATTACGGGGGGCCCTGGCTACTCTGGGGGGCCCGGGCTACTATTGAGGGCCCTGACTACTAATGGGGGCCATGACTACTAAGAGGGGGCCTGGATACTAAGGGGGGCCCTGGCTACTATTGGGGGCCCTGACTAATAAGGGGGGCCCTGACTACTAATGGGGGGCCCTGGCTACTAATGGGGGCCCTGGCTACTAATGGGAGGCCCTGCCTCCTAATGGGGGCCATGACTACTAGTTGGGGCCCTGACTACTAAGGGGTGCCCTGGCTATTTAAGGGGGACCCTGACTACTAAGGGGGGCCCTGGCTACTAAGGAGGGCCCTGGCTACTATTGGGGCCCTGACTACTAATGGGGGCCCTGACTACAAAAGGGGGCCCTGACTACTAAGGGGGGCCCTGGCTACTAAGAGGGGCCCTGACTACTAATGGGGGCCCTGGCTACTAAGGGGGACCCTGGCTACTATTGGGGGCCCTGACTACTAAGGGGGGCCCTGGCTACTAAGTGGGGTCTTGACTACTAAGGGGGGCCCTGGCTACTAAGGGGGGCCCTGGCTACTATTGGTGGCCCTGACTACTAATGGGGGCCATGACTATTTAAGAGGGGCCCTGGCTATCAAGGGGGCCCTGGCTACTAAGGGGGGCCCCTGGCTATTATGGGGGCCCGGGCTACTATTGGGGGCCCGACTACAAAAGGGGGCCCCCTGGCTACTAAGGGGGCCCTGACTACTATGGGGGGCCCTGGCTACTATTGGGGCCCAGACTACAAAGGGGGGGGCCCTGGCTACTAAGGGGCCCCTGACTACTAATGGGGGCCCTGACTACTAATGGGAGCCCTGACTACTAAGGGGGGCCCTGGCTACTATTGGGGGTCCTGACTACTAAGGGGGGCCCTGGCTACTATTGGGGGCCCTGACTACTAATGGGGGCCCTGACTACTAAGAGGGGCCCTGGCTATCAAGGGGGGCCCTGGCTACTAAGGGGGGCCCTGGCTATTATGGGGGGCCCTGGCTACTAATGGGGGCCCTGACTACTAAGGGGGGGCCCTGGCTACTAAGGGGGCCCTGACTACTAATGGGGGCCCTGACTACTAAGGGGGGCACTGGCTACTAAGGGGGCCCTGGCTACTATTGGGGGCCCTGACTACTAAGGGGGGCCCTGGCTACGAGGGGCGGCCCTGACTAGTAAGAGGGGCCCTGGCAACTAAGGGGGGGCCCTGGCTACTAAGGGGGGCCCTAGCTACAATTGGGGGCCCTGACTAATAAGGGGGGGCCCTGACTACTAATGGGGGGGTGGCCCTGGCTACTAAGGGGGCCCTCCCTACTATTGGGGGCCCTGACACTATTGGGGCCCTGACTACAAAAGGGGGCCCTGACTACTAGGGGGCCCTGGCTACTAAGGGGCCTGACTACTAAGGGGGCCCTGGCTACTAAGGGGGGCCCTGACTACTAAGGGGGGCCCTGGCTACTAATGGGGGCCGTGACTACTAAGGGGGGCCCTGGCTACTATGCGGGGCCCTGACAACGAAGGGGGGCCATGGCTACTAAGGGTGGCCCTGACTACTAAGGGGGGCCCTGGCTACTATTCGGGGCCCTGACTACTAAGGGGGGCCCTGGCTACTAAGGGGGGCCTTGACTGCTAAGGGGGGCCCTGGCTACTATTGGGGGCCCTGACTACTAATGAGGCCCAGACAACGACGAGGGGCCCAGGCTACTAAGGGGGCCCTGGCTACTAAGGGGGCCCTGGCTACGAATGGGGGGCCCAAAACTACTAATGGGGGGCGCCTGTCTAACAAAGGGGGGCCCTGGCTACTATTGGGGGCCCTGACTACTAAGGGGGGCCCTGGCTACTAAGGGGGCCCTTTGGCTACTATTGGGGCCCTGACTATTTTTGGGGGGCCCTGACTACTCCGGGGGGCCCTGACTACTACGGGGGGCCCTGGCTACTAAGGGGGCCCTGACTACTAATGGGGGCCCTGACTACTCAGGGGGGCCCTGGCTACTAAGAAGGGCCCTGACTACTAATGGGGGCCCTGGCTACTATGGGGGACCCTGGCTACTATTGGGGGCCCTGGCTACTATTGGGGGCCCTGACTACTAATGGGGGCCCTGACTACTAAAGGGGACCCTGGCTACTAAGGGGGGGCTTGACTACTAAGGGGGGCCCTGGCTACTAAGGGGGGCCCTGGCTACTATTGAGGTCCCTAACTACTATTGGGGCCCTGACTACTAATGGGGGCCCTGACTACTAAGAGGGGCCCTGGCTACTATTGGGGGCCCTGACTACTAAGGGGGGCCCTGGCTACTAAGGGGGGCCCTGGCTACTTAACGGGGGCCCTGACTACTAAAGGGGGCCCGGGCTACTGAAGGGGGGCCGTGGCTACAGAAATGGGACCCTGACTACTAAAGGGGGGCCCTGGCTACTAAATGGGGGTCCTGGCTACATAAAGGGGGGCCCTGACTACTAAAGGGGGCCCTGGCTACATAAAGTGGGCCCTGGCTACTTAAGAGGGGCCCTGGCTACTAAGAGGGGCCCTGGCTACTTAAGGGGGGCCCTGGCTACATAAAGGGGGCCCTGACTACTAAAGGGGGGCCCTGACTACCTAAGGAAGCCCTGATTACCTAAAGGGGGCCCTGACTAGCTAAAGGGGACCCTGATACTAAAGGGGCCCTAAACTACCTACACACTAGCAAAAGGGGGGCCCTTTGATACCTACACACTAGCTAACGGGGGGCTCTGACTTCCTGCACACGAGCTAACGGGGGGGCTGACTTACTGCACACTAGTTAATGAGGCCCCTAACTACCTGTATACTACCTCAAAGAGACCCTTAACTGCCTGTATACTCCCTAAAAGAGACCACTAACTGCCTGTATACTCCCTAAAGGAGGCCTTAACTGCCTGTATACTACCTAAAAGAGACCCCCAACTGCTTGTTATCTATCTAAAGGAGGCCTTAACTACCTGTATACTACCTAAAGGAGGCCCTAACTGCCTGTATACTCCCTAAAAGAGAACCCTAACTGCCTGTATACTACCTAAAGCAGGCCCTAACTGCCTCTATACTACCTAAAGGGTCCCTAACTGCCTGTATACGCCTGCATTATATCCAGGGGGTTAGTCCTTTCCCCACCCTCCAACCCCTCAGGATACTAGGCCTCTAAGTTAGGCTTGTACCCGCTCTCCTCCCCAACCCGGGCAGTTTGTACAGAGGTGGGAATGGTAAAGAGGTGCTGGAAAATTGAGGATTCTAAGATATTTTTTGTGTAATTTCTGCAGGGATGATTTTGTGGCCGGGACAAGTCATCAGACGGTGTGGAAACGGATGCAGAAGAAAAAAGAATAAGAACGACTCAAGAGAAGGAACGACTCATTAGATATGACATCTCCGGTGGTCCCTGATTCCAGGTTATTTTACTTCTATATTGGATCAGTGCTGATTTTACTGTAATGTGAAACCCGAGCTGGTGTCTGACCCCTATGTGGTCTCTATATGGCGGTTGTTATATTGGGCATTAGTAAAAGTGGTAGTGTACATGTTCCCTGACTGTAAGAGTGAGGCAACACCTGACCCAAAGATAGGAGTTAGACTTTTACTTTCATGCTGGTGTTTATTTTTGAAGGTTTGGTTGAGGGCGTGACCAAGTGAAACGTGGAGGGGGATATTAAATGTGGGTGGAGGGGGATAATGGATGGAGCTACTTAGCCCCGTGTCTAAGATATCTTGACTGACATACGTGTGAGACAGACAGATATGTGAGATAGACGATAGTGACTCACTTGCTATTGCACTACACAATACAGTTTTTTTTTTTCACACTGTATTATGTGGTAAAATGGGCGCATTTATGTCAGAGAGGCCGGTAATATTTTTACGTACAGTAGGGTGGGCCCCCCAAGATCAACTCCCTTGTGGGCCCCAGACCCTCCAGTCCGACACTGCTGTTGTCGTTTACATCTCACCTCATATTTTGTGGAATATAATATTAATGTCCTGTTACTGTGTGTTAAAGTTAGAGATGGGCGAATTGATTCTAACGAAGTGGAATTCATTTAGAATTTCTGGAAAACTTTGATTCTGAACTTAGTCGAAGTTTGGGGTGATTCGCGGGAACGAAGCGTGTTTTTGATTGATAAAATGGCTGCGTGCTCATGTCGTTTCATGGGGCTAAGAGCTCTGGGATGAAGAAAGGCGTAGGCTACTTTACTTGTTCAGTGATGATGCCAATCAGAGACCGGCGGGATTCTGTGACATCACCGCACTATATAAGTCCGGGCGCCATGCTCTCTCCTCACACCCCTCTCACTGTAGTGTGTAGGGAAGCTGCTCCTGCTGCCGCCGCTGCTGCTTATGATATCTCATACTAAAGAAATCACTTTTATACAGTGATTTTTGGGGGGTGTCACAGTTTGTCTCAGAGACTGCTTCTCTTACGTTCTAAATCTGATTTTGTGGGGTATTGGAACTGAAGTCCAGTGTGCGTCCAATGCAGCTGCATATACATTTTAATGCTATCTGCTCAGTTCTTCAGCACATTGAATATCCAAGGGTTATCTAAGCCTGTTCCTGTTGTATTCAGTTAAAGAAACAGCGTTTTTACAATCCAAATACCACTTAATTTTTGGCTGCTCATTTCTTTTGCGCAATTTAGATCCAGGGGTTAATTAAGCATTTTTCTGCTGTTGTGGTCACTAAAAGAAACGTTCTTTTTCACCTCCAAAGAAGAAATTTTGCCTGTAGCATAATTCACAACCGAAGGTTAATTACAAGTTTTTCTGTTGTTGTGTTCCTTAAAATACATGCCGTTTAACAGACTGCAAAGCTGGTAATTGTTGGCAGCACATTTCTTTTGCGCAATTTACATCCAAGGGTTAACTAAGTATTTTTCTGCAGTTGTACTTAGTAAAAGAAACGTTCTTTTTCACCGCCAAAAAAGAAATTTTGGTTGTAGCATAACTGAAGGTTAATTACAAGTTTTTCTGCTGTTGTGTTCCGTAAAATACATGCCGTTTTAACATGCTACAAAGCTGGTGTTCAATCTGGTTATTAAAAGGTTCCTGAAGTCTTCCACCGATCTTCAGAAGATTCTGAAAATTGCCAGGAAACTGTGCATACATTTCATCCATTCCTACAAAGCCAGGAACACCCTCCTCGAGGTGCAGCGGCAGAACGGCCTCCCCCAACACACTCTGATATGCGATGTTTCCACCCGTTGGAATTCCAGCCTGCACAAGTTGCACTGACTGTATGAACAGAGAAAGGCCATTAACGATATTTTGATGATCCAGACGGACAGGAGTACTCTCCTGTGTAACTTTGATGTCAGCCAGTGGCAGCTCATGCGTGACACCTGCCGTTTGCTGAGGCCATTCGAGAAGGCGACGTTATTTGTCAGTCGCCAGGACTACGGGATGAATAACGTCATTCAACTGCTTCATGTCCTGGAACAGATGCTGAAAAATCTGTCTGGGCAGGGGACTGGAGACGTGGCAACTTCATCTCGCGGCCACATAAGTCCGGTGGGGACTGAACTGGAGGAGGAGAAGGAGGAGGACATTGGAGCAGAAGCATTTTCTGGTGAAATGAGTGGATTTTCTACCCAGGTGACAAGAGAGGAGGAGCAGGAGCAGCTGGAGGAAGTAGATGGAGATGAGGAAGACGAGGAAGATGACCCGCAAGCACCGTGGCAGTATACAGTGGAGATGGAGGCAGGGAGCCCCTCGGAGTCACTTGTGCAGATAGCCCGCAGCATGCTGATTTGCCTGGCTAGTGACAGCCGATAGTTAACATCCGGCAGAGGGATGACTTCTGGCTCTCCACCCTATTGGACCCTCGCTACCGGTCCAAAATGGGAGCATTTTTCCAAGCTGCTGAGAGGGAGGACAAACTTAAATACTATAGGGAAATCCTCCGTAGTCAGCTGGCCGCTGCCTTTGTGCAGCATCGTCCCTCCTCTTACAGGTCTGACCGGGGGGTTCTTCAGCGCTCACGTACTACTGCTGCGGCTGCTGGGGGAAGGTGGGGGGGTAGGAGCAGTATCAGCACCATCAGCAGCAACCTAAGTCTGGAGTCGCTGATGAGCAGCTTCCTTCACCCGCCTAGTGAGGAGAGCAGTCGCCAGCAGCAGCAGCAGGACCTGGGGCAGTCCCTGAATCAAAAAGTGGTGGCCTACTTGGACAGCACTCTGCCACCCCAGTTAGAAGATCCGCTGGATTACTGGGCAGCCAAACTGGATGTGTGGCCGCAACTTGCCGAGTTTGCAGTGGAGAAGCTGTCCTGCCCGGGCAGTAGTGTGGCATCAGAGCAGGTGTTCAGTGCAGCGGGGGCCATCGTTACCCTAAGGAGAACCCGCTTGTCCACGGGAAATGTGGAATGACTGACCTTTGTCAAGATGATTCAGGTGTGGATCGGCCAGGATTTCCACACACCAATGCCTTAGGTGTCAGACTACATTAGCCATGACGCCTTATCCAAGCTGTGAGAAATGAGTCTGAGTTCAAACTACCTGCCTCAGCCACTATTCTGATGCCGCCACCCGCCTGATGCCACACATCTGCTGCCAGTTTCTCCATCTGCCTACCACCATCTTTACCAGGGACTGGTATTGCCACCCACCTCCAAACTCTGTCATAGTGCCACTCTATGACCTCATGCTGCTGCTGCTGTTGCTGGTGCCGTGAAATCCACACTATGTCATTGTGCCACTCTCTGACCTCATGCTGCTGCTGCTGTTGGTGCTGCTGCGGTCACCTCCACACTGTGTCATTGTGCCACTCTCTGACCTCATGCTGCTGCTGCTGTTGTTGCTGCTGCGGTCACCTCCACACTCTGTCACTGTGTCACTCTCTGGCCTAGTACTGTTTTTGCTACCTCCAGAATGTCATTGTGCCACTGTCTGACCTCATGCTGCTGCTGTGGCTGCTGCCGTGACTTACACACTGTTTCATTGTTCCACTCTGTGGCCTACTCCTGTTTTTGCCACCTCCAGAATGTCATTGTGCCACTGTCTGACCTTATTTTGCTGATGTTGCTCCTGCCAGGACCTCCACACTCTGTCATTGTGCCACTCTGTGGCCTACTCTGGTTTTTGCCACCTCCAGAATGTCATTGTGCCACTGTCTGACCTCTTGCTGCTGCTGTGGCTGCTGTCATAACCTACACACTGTTTCATTGTGCCACTCTGTGGCCTACTCCTGTTTTTGCCACCACCAGAATGTCATTGTGCCACTTTGTGACCTCATGCTGCTGCTGTGGCTGCTGCCGTGACCTCCACACTCTGTCATTGTGCCTCTGTCTGACCTCCTGCTGCTGCCGTTGTTGCTGCCGTGACCTCCACACTCTGTCATTGTGCCACTGTCTGACCTCATGCTGCTGCTGTGGCTGCTGCCGTGACCTCCACACTGTGTCATTGTGCCACTCTGTGGCCTACTCCTGTTTTTGCCACTTCCAGAATGTCATTGTGCCACTCTCTAACCTCATGCTGCTGTGGCTGCCGCCGTCACCTCCACACTGTCACTGATGTTGCCACCTGAGCCCTCAGCTTGTTTTTTTCCAGCTGTCGCTGCCATGACTTTATCAGGCTCAATTCCCGCTTCAGTTTTTTGGTCAGTTTTGCCCTCTTAAGTGCCCAGGGAATTTTATAGCGAAGCGATTCTAAGAGCAGCGGCAGTCATATGCGTGTCATTCTAAAACACAACATTGCAGCTCCCTCTGCATATTTAAGCATGGCACAACGTTCTACAGCACCCTGCAGGCTCTGTGCAGCCTGGAAATAACGCGATTCTTCC
The DNA here is from genome assembly GCA_025379985.1 of Phyllomedusa bahiana. Classification (NCBI taxonomy): domain Eukaryota; kingdom Metazoa; phylum Chordata; class Amphibia; order Anura; family Hylidae; genus Phyllomedusa; species Phyllomedusa bahiana. The sequence continues at coordinate 52,216 of JAODAL010018857.1, forward strand.
CGAAGCAATTCGGACCGAAACGAATTTTGTCGGAAAATTCGGCGAAGTCACCGAATCGAATTTTTGAGAAATTCGCCCATCTCTAGTTAAAGTATATACTCATATCTCCTAAACTTAACAGGCATAATGTGACACCATTTTGGTTTTATAAGTATATTGTTGTCTACCAGAAATATTCAAAGCTGAATGTTTTTTTTTAAATTATATTTATTATTGAAACTTCTGAGATTACTAAGAAGTTGTTAAGAGTTTTCTCTTATACAACAGGTGATTACATATGTTTTCTCTATTTACAGTAACTGTGCAGTTCAACCTTCATAATAATTGGTCACCTATATTTCTATATTTACTAACAATATGTGGTGTATGTTATGACATATGAAGAGAATCCTCCCCTTCCCACGACATGTTTTGCTGCAGCTGTGACATCTTTAAGAGTAGTGGCCATAGTGCTGGGCAAAACATGTGGATGCTGGTATTAAATAGAAATATACCACACCGACATTGTTGGGAATCTTGAATTACTAAAATTAGGAACTCATCTGTATTTTTAACTATTATTACACGTTAAAAGTTGCTGTACAAACACATATACCTAACAATTTACTTCTGGTAGTGCGGTAAATAGGGTTTTATTGTTACCAATGTGGTAATATTGTTTAAGAATGAGTTTATTCATACCCAGCCACCTACTAGGGTCTTAATCTACTGTATACGTATAAAGTTACCATTTATTACCTATCCACAGGATGGTTAACAAATGTCTTATCACAGGGGGTTCCAGTTCCAAGTCCCTTGTTCCTCCTCACTATAATCAAGCAGTCAGCTCAAGTTTTGAAAGGAGCAGCAGTACAATGTGGATGCTGGCAGTTCATTAAAACTCAATGGAACTAATGAAGATAGCCATGGGACGCCAATAGGGCAGTACTATGGGTACTACCGTATGGGGTCCGGGCCGAATTGTGAAAGATGTGGGCCCACTGGAAGCGGACCCCTTTGTTTCACAAGTCTGGTAAAATGAACAGGCCTAAGGTTCGGTAACAGGGAGGGCCCGCTGTGGCCCGGTAACAGGGAGGGCCCGCTGTGGCCCAGTAACACTGAGAACCTACAAAAATGATGACAGTATAAAACTCTATTACTCTATTTTTCCTCCTTTTTGTGCTACATATTTATTGCATCAGTCACCCCCACCTTCTCAAGTGTTTTTATTTTGCATAGAGATTCGCTTGTAAGAATTTTTTTGCTATTTGTCAATACAGTTGTTTTAATTTGTGCATGTTTAAGTAGTTGTTTTTGTGCAAAATGGATAACCTAAGCAATGACACTACTAATAGATAACAATACAAGAGTGAAAAAGCTAGCCTCAGCTTTTCATTATCAGCAAATAAAATAACTGGGCACTCCCCAAACAAAAGACCATGTTAAACAACTTGAATCTTTGATGGCCAAAGAACAAAAAACTCAAATACTCTAAAGACCTATACAGTGATATGATCCCCAGGGGTTTACAGATTGAGAAAATGCCCACAACAGTGTTCTCTAAGGATTTAATAGATGGGTGGAATTATATCCTTAGTAAATGCCCTCTGGATTTGACTAGTCTTATTTTCAAGAATAATGAGGTTAAATTACAACAGCTTGATATACAAATTAAGGATCCCAAAACTGGTATCTCAAGTGATCCAACAGTTGCTTCCACAGCGCAAAATATTTTTGATAATGTAAAATGCAATGTGGAAAAAATGGAAGATAATACTATACAGATCAAGAAAACTAAATATCAGAGGGATGCCCGAGAATACGCTGAAGATATGGTGCTTGGTTGGAAATGCAATCCTTCCCATCGAAGATCCGTTCTGAAGAAGAACTATCAGAGTCAGTGGAGAAAGGTAAACCAGAACTTACATGTTTCATTCAACCCTATGTTATGTGAAACCTCGGATTCCAATGTAGAGAGTTCTGATGGAGATACATCCAAAGCTTCCTCTTCCACCAGTTAGAATCCTCAACGGAGGCAAAGAAGAAGAGAGCAGAATCACAGAAAAAGGGATATTAATAATGTCCTGATTCTCTCTCTGACAATTTTATCTATTGTTAAAATCTTTTAGATATCTAATTACTTTTTTTGATATATGCGGTTTGGCATATATTTTAAAGCTGGTGCAGGATATAACCTTATCTGTCATCTAAGGGCATTACAGGGTCAGCCAACGATAGGAGGGGTCGTCCTTTATAAGGACGGGTGCTCCTCCTCTGACAGATTATTAACAGGGCTAGTATGCAAGATTTTTTCCTGCCCAGTTTCTTCTGAATCCTTGAAGCCGGTTTTTATTCCTCTGGCGTCATCTGTGGAAAAAGACTACGGTACCGTGAGTAGTTTCACCAACTGGATATTGTACATCTTCCTTGATATTTTTGGGGTGATAATATAGACACTATTAGGATCCTGGAGTAGTGCTTACTTAGTATGTGGATTCATTAAGGTGGAGCGTGACTGTTTGGTTTTCTTATGGGTGTATTAATATTTTAATGTATATTAATAAAAGTATAGTTTTAATAGTATATTCTGGGATATAGTTTTCTATGTGAGCTTTTTTTGATAATATCCTAGTTACATATCATATTTTGTTGTTAGCATCATGATTCTATAAATATTTTGGATCTTACATTATCAGGAAACTGTCTGTTGTCCAAAATAGAAACCAAATAGTATGGGAAACCTGAAGCGGGTAATACTACGCTCAATTCATCTTCCCGTCACCCCAAACAGATTGTACAGTCTATTCCGATTGGTGAACATGCTCACATTGCAAGAGCCTGTAAAGACAGAAATATCATGTGTTTGCAATGTGACAAATTGGATAATGGACTTAGAATTAGGGTTTACAAGGAATGAATGCTAATCAGAGCCTGCAAAGTTGTTGATAACACACAGCAAAGTTTATTAAAGAGTATTATAGGTAGCAGCATGAATAAAAGAAAAAACATGAATAAACCAAATATAGACTATCCATCTAAATTGATTTTCTCAACTCCTTGTACTCTGGAATTCTCTGAGATAAGAATGATATTTTTTAAATATCTTCCAATCCTCAATCAAGACAGTAAATTGAATACCATCCAAAAAGATGGGGTTCAATGTGTTCCCATTTGGGAGTGCACCTTAGGTAATTTACTATCACCAAGCAACTTTATCCTCCATACAACACAAAATACCTGGCTTTCTTCTAAAGGATTTTTTTCTATGCGGTGGGGCTCGCTGCACTTCATCTACATGCACACTTACAACTAAAACTTTCGGAACTAAAAATAATCCCTCTAAATATAAAATAAAATATTTTTTGAACTGCAACTCTACCCATGTAGTTTAAAATATTATGTAGAGTGCACCACGTCTATGTTCCATTCAGAGATGTATGAGCCATGCTACAGGAGCAGCAATACATTTTGAAGAGCATAACAATTCTGATTTGAGCTTGTTTTCTTTCTTGAAAGGATGCACAGACCTAGAATCGGTGGAGACTGGAGTAAGCTGTTATATTAATGCGAGGAGTTCAGGATTTTTCATCTCAACACTTGTTTCCCACAGGGATTTAATTTCAGGTCCGACTTATTATTTATATATTGATTATACTTGAATGGTTTTTGTCTCTTGTGTTCTCTCTTGTGTATTTATACAAATGTAACCATTTTTTCAGCAGTGATTACAGCATTCTTTGTAATTCTGTGTTTTCATTGGTCCTTGCTTTCTTTTAAATTTCCCTGGTCTTAGGTACGCGAAGCCATGAGTAATAGCACACACGCTCGAAACGCGTAGGGTTTCCCTATGGACATTAACTTTATCTGATGATATGGCTTCAACTATTTAAATGTGGCCTAATAAAATTAGAAATTTTATATTTTAAATATTAAAAGGAAGTCCAACCCTTCTACTTTTCACCTAGTGTGAATCTGCTACGTCTAAACTCTATTACTATGGGAACCTATAGAGCTACCTGACTGTGGGGACCTATAGAGCTACCTAACTGTGGGGACCTATAGAGCTACCTAACTGAGGGGACGTATAGAGCTACCTAACTGTGGGGACCTATGGAGCTACCTAACTGAGAGGACCTATGGAGCTACCTATCTTAGGGGACGTATACACCTACCTCACTGTGGAGAGGAGTTACAGTGAAGGAAATTATTTGATCCCTTGCTTATTGTTTAAGTTTGCCCACTGACATGTCATGAACAGTCTATAATTTTTAGGTTAATTTTAACACTGAGAGATAGTATTTCAAAAATAAAATCCAGAATATCACAATGTATAAATTATATAAATTTATTTGCTTTTTTCAGTGAGTAATAACTATCTGATTCCTCTGTTAAACAAGACGTAATACTTGATGGCAAAACCCTTGTTGTGAAGCACAGCAGTCAGACATTTTTTGAAGTTGATGATTAGGTTTGCGCACATGTCAGGAGGAATTTTGGTCCACTCCTCTTTGAAGATCATCTCTATATTATTAGGATTTTGAGGCTGTTGCTTGGCAACTCGGAGCTTTAACTCCCTCCATAAGTTTTCTATAGGATTAAAGTCTGGAGACTGGCTAAGCAACTCCATAACCTTAATATACTTCTTTTTCAGCCACTCCTTTGTTGCCTTGGTGGAATGTTTTGGGTCGCTGTCTTGCTGGAAGACCCAGCCACGACCTATTTTTAATGTCCTGGCGGAGGGAAAGAGGTTGTCACTCAGGATTTTACAGTAGTCCTGTGCCCTTAGCAGAGAAACACCCCCAAAACATAATGTTTCCACCTCCATGCTTGACAGTGGGGATGGTGTTCTTTGGGTCATAGGCAGCATTTCCCTTCCTCCAAACACGGCGAGTTGAATTAATATCAAAGAGCTAAATTTTTGTCTCATCGACCACAGCACCTTCTCCCAATCACTCACAGAATCATCCAGGTTTTCACGGGCAAACTTCAGATGGGCCAGCACATGTGTCTTCTTGAGCAGAGGGACCTTGCGGGCACTGCAGGATTTTAAGCCATTACGGTGTAATGTGTTACCAATGTTTTTCTTGGTGACTGTGGTCCCAGCTGCTTTGAGATCATTAACAAGTTCCCCCTGTGTAATTTTAGACTGAACTCTCACCTTCCTCATGATCAAGGATACCCTAAAAGGTGAGATTTTTCATGGTGCCTCAGAACGATGGCGGTTGACAGTCATTTTGTATTTCTTCCATTTTCTTACTATTGTACCAACAGTTGTTTCCTTCTCACCCAGCATCTTACTTATGGCTCATTCCAGATTTGTGCAGATCTATGATCTTGTCCTCCTTGACATCCTTAGAAAGCTCTTTGGTCTTGCTCATGTTGTAAAGGTTAGAGTCTGAATGATTAATTGAGTCTGTGGACAGGAGTCTTTTATAATTGTGACTATTTAAGACAGCTGTCTTTAATGCAGGTAACTAGTGTTGATCGAACCATTCTAGAAAAGTTAAGTTCTAGTAGAACCTCTCAAATTTTTAGAACTCGAACCGAACCAAACATTTTATTGTTCATTCGAGTAAAGTTCTAGTTCTAATTCGACACGGCATTTTCAGTTTCGTTTTCAGCGGCTTTCTGCACTTTTGGCGGCCATCCAATCACCTTTCTACAATTTTGGTGGCCATCCAATCAGTGCAGAGCACAGAGAAGTGTCAAGAACATCATTGCTGATGTGTAGGGCTCTCATTTGGCTGCTAAAATCACATGACCATGTTATATATATTTCACTGTATTGCCTTGTGAATGCCATTTTCAGCTCACTCTCTGTACTGTACAGACTGCTCTAAGTTAGTTAGATAGAATTTTCCTCTCCATAGACATCAATAGTTAGGGAGTTTGGTATTGCTGGCTATATTTTTCACACACCCAGAAGTTGTTACTTGGCGACATTTACAGGCTCAACGCCTAACTCTCATATACATGGATATTATTATACAGAGTGTCTGGATTTGCTAAATCATACTCAGTGCCCAAAAGTTCAGTTTTTGCAGTTTTTGGGTTTCAGTAATTGTATAACACACCAAATCTTCAAATCTCCTATGTGTCAAAAGGGCTTATGGGCCCCCTCAGGATGCAGGGCCCCATAGCAGCTACTACTGCTGCACCTCCTATAGCTATGCCCCTGATTGCAAGATGTCCTCATCTTTTCAGTTAGCCATTGAAAGGAATGAAGTATTTTAGCCTCTCAATTTTTTTCTGTCCCTTTTAGAGCCAAATTTTCTTCACTACATTGTTCCATGTATCCAGTTTACTGTTATGAATGGTAATTACGGCTTCTCCCACCTGTATAGGTATTAAAAATAACCAGAACATCTTCTCCCATTGACATTAATGGCGTTCGAGTTTGAATTCTAGTTCGAATAGAACCTTGAATCGAACACCCTAAAGTTATAGGTTCTAATCGAACTAGAACATTTTACTGCTCACTCATCTCTACAGGTAACAAGCTGATTAGGAGCATCTACCTGGTCTGTAGGTGCCAGAATTCTTATTGGTTGGTAGGGGATCAAATACTCCTTATGTACTTAGACAGACATTGGTGCCACCTGTGTCTGGATAGTGGGTAATCTAATACAAATATCAGTGGCACACTAAAAACTAAGTGAAACATCAAGGTATATAGGAATATTGGAAATCCATTACTGCTAATGAATATATGAAAAACCTGGGATTCTTAGTTTACAGTTTTTGATCAAAGATTGTATTAAGATCACCTCCCAATAGTGGGAGTGGGTAAGGCCTGTGTGTTGTGTGTGCATGTCCTCACATAATCATTGCTCAAAACACCTCTGAACAGCTTCGTTACAATGGTCTAGATGGTGGACCATTTATTGAAATTACCACTCTGCTTTTCATACTCCAGTGATGTGCCCCATGCCAAAGTTTGTAACCTGGCCAAAATTTCTTCAAGTATCCTATAGAGGCATGTCTTAACAAAGGACCACACAAATTCCCTTGGAGAGCCTTTTTATATTTTCAGGGTAACATTTTGCCCCCTTTTACAGGAAGCCCTGGGGGTCCATTTTTGAAAACTTTCGGGTAAAGACTTTCTTTTTTCAATAGAAAACCAAAACAGAGCCCCCCCTTTCATTTTCAGACCCTAAATGAAATGAAAGGGGAGCTTGACTGTTCTATAGCAAAAAAGAAAGTCTTAACCCAGCCCTTTTCATTATAAGGCCTTTGTGAAAAAACAGTGACACCTGTACATTTACATGCCCCCTTAGACATACAAAATAGCAAAAAAAACAAAAAATAACAACCAGGATATTTACGGCACAAAGTATCTCAACATTTTCAATGCTTTACAATGACCTTTGTTTTCAGATAGGAACAGATAACACAAAAGCTGTGATATCACGGTCAAGATGAACTCTACTACATCTGTAACTGCAGGCTGGTTTTGCGAAATCGCCATTCTAGGGTTTTGGAAAATTTTTTTTTTCTTTAAAAGAGTTTTTCTTTCCCAAGAACTTTGAGGGTATGTGGATAAAAAACAGGAAAGGGGTCTAAAACCATAAAGGTTTTTTTAGCTGATTAGCATATGTTGTTTCATTCTGACTCGTTCCATTTTGTGACATCATGTCTATATTTGTGTTTCTTCACCTTCGGTGTTGTACATTCCACCATACAGTGCCCCAGTGGATGGTTTCCAGGTTTTTTATTTTCTTGTTTAAACATAACCCCAAAAAAGTCCCCCACGTATGAGGGGCTATAAAAGAGTGACTTGGACTGTGAAAATACTTCCATTTTTCAAAATCAAAACTTAAGGTGCAAACTATACAAACATGAACTTTTAAAATTAACCATCGATGGGGAAGATTTTTGTGCTCTTCTTGGGTAAGTCCCTTCATTCCAGTTTCAAATTTCATTTTTTACTTCAATTTTAAAAAATTTTACTGTTTCAATTTCAGACCGTAAACTACAAAATTACAACTTTGTAAAATGAAAAATACAGACGCCATCAATTTTTAGGGGTATTTTTTTATACTGTTTATCCAGGGAAAGCAAAAACCCCTGAGGGAGAAGCCAATTGTCGTCATTTTTGGGGAAAAAAACCCCTTTTGAATCCAATAACAATAAATAAATCCTTGATCAGCAACCCTTTTTCCCGAACTTAAAAATTAATTTTTTTATTAATTTTAAAAATTACCAACCCTTTTTGAAAACTTTTTTTAATTTTCCCATTTAAAAAACTTGACAGAAAGTTCCACGGTAAAGAATCCCTTTCTATATTTATGTAGAAACCTTCTTTCTTCTAGACGTAGAGATTGCCTCCCTTGTTCTAGATACAAAACCTGGTATAAATAGAAATTTGGGGGGATCTTAATTGCCTTTGTTATTTAACTTTTATTAGATCCCCTTTTGGATTTTTTTTTTTCTAAATTGCATCCCCCCAATCTTGCTAATCTCTCTGGTATTGCATTTTTATTTTTGTTGCCCGCCCTTTTTACCCCGTTTTAGTCTACAATGTCTTTCCTGTGCACTGGACCCCCAAAACTGTACAAAATATTCCAGTGTGGTTTACCTTACTTGTATAATGGGAATGATTTCTCATTTGGCATTATGCCCCCTTTAAAAAATTTTTATTCTCTTATATAAAAAAAAAATGATAAAGATTTTTTTGAAATTTCGAAATGCAAAGACTAACCCCGATCAGGGGAAGAAAGAGAGGGGGAAAATATACTACTTGAAAAAAGAAAAAACTTTTTTTCTCAAGCTCCCACATGCTTTTTTACTTTACAAAATTTCCCTTTTTTAGCTTTCCCCCTTTTCGCTAATTTAAATTGAAAAACTCCATTATGCCAAATTTTCCATTATAATACAAAGGGGACTGTTTTTTTGAAGCCCCGGGAATAAAAAGTATTCAAGCGTTTCAGGTTTCAGAATTAAGACTTTTCCCACTATTGTCCCCACTAGCAGAAAATTTTTTGGCCCCTTTACGGCACCACAAAAGCCCTTACGGTCTATAAAAAAATTTTATTTCACTCTTAAAAAAATTTTTAAAGAGAGTGGCAGGTGGGGAAAAATTTTAGCGTTTTTAGGGTTATTTTTCAGGGGTGGCAACGGGAAACCCAAAACTCCCTATTACATAATATTGTGTATATACTTGATGTGCCTTTAAGAATTATTTAGTGCTGACCTTATATTGTTATGCCATGTTTATACAAACTCACAGAGATTGTAATTTTATTAGCCCATGTTTTTGGGTGCAGACGATGGGTCCCAAACAAAACAAATTATTTTTTACACAGGGGTGTTCCCCCAATGCACTTAAAAGGAGTAGTGGGGTCAGTTTTTGGTTTGGTAGCCTGGGGAGTTATGAAAAAATATGGAAAAGGCTGGAATTTTTTACAGTGGGGGGCTTTATTCGGGTACAACCTCATCACATTCAACTCACGAAAAACCCTTGGGGAATATGAAAAAAAAACCCAACAAGAGGCATCGTATTTGCTTTGGGGGGGGTTTTTCCCCCCCCAGTGAAACTGGCTAGCTAGGTAAAAGGGATTGAACTTTGGCTCAAAGGGTTTTGGGGGGGGGTTTTTTATTAAGGGGGGGATTAACGGGGGGGAACTTATTTCGTGGGAAAATGGGGGGGGGCCGTTTTGGGTTTTTTTGCCCCTTGGGCCCCCCCCCGTTTTTCTTTTTTTAGGAGACGGGGGATAGAACCCTGTCTTTTATGTGGAAAGGTTGGGGGCCTTTAAAGTGGTTTTGTAAAAAAGTGATTGCTAAATGCGCCTGATTTAAGACCCATGAGAGCGGGGTTTTCCCCCCCAATCTATTCCAGTAAAAGGCCAGAAATTTGGCTTAATACCAAAAATTTCACTTTTCCCCAATGCCCAATGTTATCAAAATTTAAAAATTTTAAAAACTTTGGGGAAAAAAAACTGGAACTTTCAGCCCCTTTTTTGGAGAGCAATCCTAATACATCAATCACTGGCCTTCAATTGGGAAAGGGATTAAGCAAAACCATTAGCCTGCATACATTTTTTTTGGGGTGTTTCCCCCCATCAGTGCAAATGGCTTCTGGTTAGGTGAAGGCAAAGAGTAAAAAGGATAAAGGTAACCCTTTTTTTGGAGAAAGCCCATTCGGGGGTTTTTGCATATGATTTCTTCACATTTTTAAACTTTGCGCCGACACACCAGTTCTAAATAAATATAGAGGAGTATATAATACGACAGTATGAATGTGTTATGCGTCAAACATTTTGGCCCATAGAGTGTACTGCACCAAACTTTGTATGGAAGATGTGCATCAAACTTTGGTGCATTCTAGGCACCTTAAAATGTGTCGTGCCATCTACAGAACAGTGTGCCGGCAGTTTTTTGGCACTGTATATGCAAAAAAAATACTGAATGTGAATTCATAGATGTCTCCCTGAATATCTTAAACCCTCCACTAAAATTTAAATATTGTAAAAGGCTTATGGGAAAAGAGCTGGAACTCTTCAGTGTCCTTTATAGGATATAGCATTCCTCTACTCTCAACCAACTCTATGTGCATGGTGAAGCTGCATGACTTATCAGAGAAACCTGATCTACAGGTGAGCAGAGGATAGGTTTAAGTAAAGTCACAAAAAAACAAACCAGATTGGCTAAGAGATGGCAGTAATAGACTGAAAGCCTGAGAGAAGCTATGAGAAGTGAAGATTCAGAGTAGCCGTTCAAATGATGTTACATGCAAGTGGGACCTGTAGACCCAGAGACACAGTGGAGAGTGCACAGTAAAACTTTGAAAGCATCATGGAGAGAAACCAGGGTTTTTGAGTCTGACAGAGAGACTGCAGTGTGTAGCAGTGAAAGCAGAGTTACTGTAGGCTGAACAATACGTTAGCCCAATGTAAGGCTATGTTCAAACGGCTGATTTTGGGACGAATTTCGTTCCGTATTGCGCGCCATACTACACTGTAATACGGCCAAAATCCGTCCCATACATTATGGTAATCCACAGTTCTCATAGAGAACTATGGATTCTGTCTCCTCTCCCCGCTTGCGAAATACGGCGATTGGGGAGAAAGTGACATGCACATTATCTTGGCGGGATACGCGCCGTGGATAATGAAAGTCTATGAGGCCGGTGGGCTGCCGCCCCCTCCCCCCCTCCCCACCGGACACACGGCGTAATTGCGGGCGAAAGCCGTCCCGCAGTTATGGCATGAATCAGCCATGTGAACCCTGCCTAAGGGAAACTGTGTAGTGATGGTTGGCTGCCCCCAGGCCTGAAAGAAGGCCCATGGAGAACTACTAAGAGAGTGTGTTTGAGCTGGAATAAATGGGGCACAGGATTGAATGTGCAGAGTAACTAATCTTAAGCCAAGTCTTTGCCAATGTACCATTTCTCTTCTGCAAACCAAAAACTGGTTCCAAGTAGTACCCGCTCCACCGACGACTTCACCTCATATAAAGAATCACTACACACATTTAAATCCGCACTTACCTCAGCCAAACAAGACTTCTTCACGACTCTCATATCCTCCCTGTCCCACAACCCCAGACAACTTTTTAACACCTTCAACTCTCTCCTATCTCCACCAGCACCCCCGCCCCCACCTCGCCGCCCAGGAGAGGATTTTGCAACTCACTTCCAAAATAAAATAAATCTCATCAGACAAAGCTTCACCCTGCAGTCCCCTCAGCCTACCTCTATTCCTGCAGTGTCCCCACAGCCCACCTCTGCACCTGCTCATGACTATTCCCCTCTAACTTGCTTCTCACCGGTCACTCCTGACAAGCTATCCTCTTTACTGTCCAAATCGAACCTCACCACCTGTAGTCTTGACCCACTCCCATCCCACCTCATCCCTGACCTTAGTGCTGTTATCATCCCAGCCCTCACCCATCTCTTCAATCTATCATTAACCTCTGTCATCTTCCATTCCTCATTTAAACATGATGCAATCACCCCCATCCTAAAGAAACAATCTCTTGACCCCTCCTCACTGTCCAACTATCGCCCCATCTCACTGCTTCCATTCGCCTCTAAACTCCATGAGCAACACGTCCATCTTCAACTGTCCCCCCATCTCTCCAAAAACTCTCTCCTTGACCCGCTCCAATCGGGCTTCTGTCCCCACCACTCTACTGAAACCGCCCTAACCAAAGTCACCAAAGACATAGCAACTGCCAAAGCTCTACGCCACTAGTCTGTTCTTCCCCTCCTCGACCTGTCCTCTGCCTTTGACACTGTTGACCATTCACTTCTCCTACACATCCTCTCCTCCCTCGGCATCACGGACTTGGCCCTCTCCTGGATATCCTCGTACCTCACTGATCGGACATTCAGCGTTTCTCACTCTCGCTCCTCCTCCTCCCCCCGGCCTCTCTCTGTTGGTGTCCCCCAGGGGTCAGTCCTGGGCCCACTACTCTTTTCTATCTACACTCTTGGTCTGGGTCAGCTCATAGCTTCACACGGCTTTCAATACCACCTGTATGCTGATGACACCCAACTCTACATCTCCGGCCCAGATGTCACCTCTCTTCTCTCCCGGATCCCTGACTGTCTTTCATCCATTTCCTCCTTCTTCTCCTCCCGTCTCCTAAAACTAAACGTGGAGAAAACTGAATTTATTATCTTCCCACCGTCCCACTCTATCCCTCCACCTGATCTCTCTATCACTGTCAATGGCTACACCCTCTCACCAGCACCACAGGTCCGCTGCCTTGGGATAACCTTTGACTCCAATCTGTCCTTCAAACCGCACATCCAAACCCTCACCTCTGCCTGTCACCTCCACCTAAAAAATATTTCCCGTATCCGCTCATTTCTTAACTCTGAAAGCACAAAAATGCTTGTCCACGCCCTCATCATCTCCCGCCTTGACTACTTCTCTGTGGCCTCCCAGCTAGCACCCTCGCTCCCCTCCAAACCATCCTTAACTCTGCTGCCCGTCTGATTCACCTCTCTCCTCGCTACTCCCCTGCCTCTCCCCTCTGCCGATCCCTTCACTGGCTACCCATTGCCCAGCGAATCCAGTTCAAGCTAGCAACTTTGACCTACAAGGCTCTCCATAACCTCTCCCCTTCATATATCTCTGCCTTAATCTCTAAATACCTCCCCTCACGCAACCTCCGCTCCTCACAGGACCTTCTCCTCTGCTCTCCGCTTATCACCTCCTCACAAAACCATCTCCAAGACTTCTCTTGTGCTTCCCCCACACTTTGGAACTCACTGCCCCAACACCTCAGAATCTCCCCCTCTCTCACCGGTTTCAAACGTAACCTGAACACCTACCTCTTCAGGATTGCCTATAACCAACATTAACCGTGTTGCACTGCTCCATCCCACAAACATGTCTGCCCCTCACCTTCTGTCTCTTCACCCCTTCCCTGTAGATTGTAAGCCCTCGCGGGCAGGGACCTCTCTCCCTCTGTACCAGTTGTTAGTCACTTATTGTCACTTCGTAATTGTTTGACCAATGTTATTTATGTACCCGCCTGAAATGTACAGCGCCCTGGAATCAAGGGCGCTCCAAAATAAATGATAATAATAAAAAGTAGTATTCTGTGATTCTGGCAATAGCAGTGATAAGTTAAAGTTAAGTGGAGTTTAAGTACTGTTGCTTTTCCAGACTGTTTGTCGTGGGTCTTTATTAGAAGCACTGTTCCTGAGTGTAAGTATAGCCATAATAGACATATCAGCTGTTATGGGTCCCAGAGGTTGAGCAGGACCGACTCAAGTACAAGAACAATGTTCCTTTTGGTTGGGAACAAGCAGTTGGTGGCTTTCTGCTCTCCAGCTATACTATTTGGGTTTCCTGGCATATGGCGGTATTATTCCTTTAAGTATTGCTACTTCTGCTGATTTTTTTCGTTTATTATTCTTTGGGGGTGTGGGCCCATCTAATTTTCCTATGGCTCCCCATGAATTCTAGTTATGCCGCTGGTGGTTTCCCAATAATTAAAGCCTTTTATTTAAACTGTGTGGACTGCTACAACTATGTTTGTATCACCGTGGTTGTGTACATGCTTATATGCATGCAGTTGTGTATGTTCAAAAGGTCGCTCCATGTAGGAAAGTTGCATAATAGGAGCAAGAATGCACAGAGGTCCCAGGAAATTGGAAACAGAAGGCTAGTGAAACCCTGTGAGAAAAACTTAACAAGTTCTAGGATGTAGCAGGAAGTAACTTTCCAGAGACCGACAGCAGCATAGACAGTATGGTCAAAAGCCAGCAACCACCCTGGGTTACTTGTATGTCTTCTGTAGGGGCTTATTCCTGCAAAATGGCATACATATACATCATTCTGATCACATTGTAAAAGCAGCTGTGCCTACGCAATCATATGCCAGCTATGACTGAAACCTAACACAAAAACAGATCAGCAGTGCTGCACAAAGGCTAAGAGACAGTTACAAACGTTCCAACTTTTAAGATGGTCAAAGAGTTTACTGTGTAAAGTATCCAATTTGTAATGCATAGTAATATACTTGAATACGTCTTTATTCAAAATTAAATATAAATATCATCGGAATATAGAAATTATTAAGGTCTACATTTCACAAAATGTTAAAATAATAAACTGCAATAAGTTGCAGTTTAACATAGTTAGGAGCCATACAAGTATTTTTGGACCAATATGTTAAGTTTATTAATGTAAATCTATTTCCCATGTGAAAAATGGGGACATTCAAAGACAAAAGAGCGACATGGGTTAAAAATAGTGACAGTAACTCCAAAAAAAGGGACACTTGGGAGCTGTTCACTAAAATATACTTAAATATTTCAAAGTGCATTTCTGCCACTTCCAGGACACATGAAATCTGAGATAATACAGTATCTTTAAACAAAGCTGTGAAGGCACATCCAACAGCAACATGACCTCAGTTCAGATGGGACCGACACTAGACTCTAGCATTCTCAGGCCTCAATACTTTAGGGCATTACATAGAGCGACATAAGTGCAAAATAAAAACATTGTGGGTCTTTGACAAGGGTAACTCCAAAACTAATTATTTTTTAAAAATGTGCAAAAGTAGTCAAACATAAAAGCTGTGTATATTTGGTATCGTCAAAATCTTACCGACTATATGTAACGTTCTATCCACAGTATTTTGAATGGCACAAAATTAGAAGACAAAAACTAAGGGATTACTATGTTATTTCCATTCCTTCAAGAAAGAGTTAATAAAAGTTAATCAAAAGTTACATGTAAAAATAGTTCCAATGAAAAATAGAACCCACCTACGAGAACAAAAAATAGAAAAAAATGTTAACTCTTGGAAAGTGATAATCAAAAAACAAAAAAAAAAATGTTTGGTCCTTAATATTGTATATAGGCCCGGTCATTAAAGTATTAAATACTACATATCTATAGACATGGGAATTTCTCTGATTTGGTCACCATAAATAAGAAAAAAATAATCATAATTCATTATAACAATAGTTTTTATTGCTAAGCTCTTTGTCATACATTACTCAAACAACACTTTGTGGCCAGTCATCTTCATATATCATAGATATCTTTTATTAATTAACATATAATAAAACATGGTTTAATTTTGTGGAGGAAACTATGTTCCTTTTGTTATAGTATCGTTGTTACAATTGCATTGCTAAAAGAAAATAACTATAGAAAATACAAACATCTTTTCCAGCCTAACTGTGATGTGGGTGCACCATCAAGATGCCCACGGAATTATGATCCTGTATGTGGCAGTGATCAGCGTACATATGACAATGAATGTCTTCTTTGTATGGAACAGATGTAAGTACAGTGAGACTGTTTTCTACATATTCCAAAGTATCTGTTTCTCCAGATCCTAAAAAGTTTTGTGAATTCTGCCGTTACATATCCAAAAATGTGCAACATTTTGGCTTATGACAATCCCATTTCCGGCATTACTTATTAGGGAACATTTTACCATAATTAGATTCATACCTATAAATTAACAAATAAAGAATTGGAGTAGGTATCATCGACATTTTTATTTATAACAATCCCTATCATTCAAGCATTGCTTAACCCCTTCCAAACATTCGACGCACCTGTACGTTCCTAGCAGGAAGTGACTTCCCTAAAATGGACATACAGATACGTCCTGGACATCGTGTGGGCTTTCAAGCAGGCCCTGCACAATCGCAACATGGGGCCAGCTGTATATTACCACTGACCTCATGCTGCATTGCCCGGAGCTGGAGTGAGCACCGGCCGCAGGCGATTAACCCCTTTAGCTGCTACGATAAATCGCTGTCATGGAACTAAAGGGAAAGGCAGAGGGAGGAAGCACCCTATGTTCCCATCGAAGCCCCTGTGGCACAGTCACGGGCTCCAATGGCTTCCCTAACAGTCTGGAAGCCTAACAAAGTGCCGTTCTTCACTGCGATCGGAGTCCCCCTAGCAGAACTGCGGGGATCCAATCACTGAACATGGCAGCGGGAAGCCTTGTGAAGGCCTCCGTCACTGCCATGTTTTGAATTTCCCCACTTCCAGCCCAGGCCCAGGCAGGAAGTGGGGTAACCACCATCTTGTTACACCCTAATGCATTGTCTATGCAATGCATTAGGCTGTATTAATGATCCCGTCCCTAGTGGTGAAGCATCCTAGGGGGACTCAATGTTAAAGTATAAAAAAAAAAAAAAAAAAGTTTTAAAGTGTAAAAAAAATGTATTAAAAGTTAAAATCACCCCCCCCCCCCTTTCGCCATTTTTACAAATAAAAAAAATAAAAAATACATATTTGGTATCGCCGCGTCCAAAATAGTCTGATCTATAAATATATAACATCATGTATCCCGTACGCTGAACACCGTAGAAGAAAAAAAAAGTGCCGAAATTGCGTTTTTTTGATCATTTCACGTCACATAAAAATTGGAATAAAAGTGATCAAAAAAGTTGCATGCATTACAAACTGCTAGCAATGAAAAGTACACTTCAGCCCACAAAAAATGCACCATCAATGACATCCATAGGTGTTAGTAGACAAAAGTTATTGGTCGCACAAAATGGCGCTGCAGCGCTAATTTAAAAAAAGTTTGGAATTTTTTACGGTACCAAAACATAACGGAAGCCCAACATGTTTGGTATTGGTGGATGCGTATCAACCTGTGGAATACATTTAACACATTATATTTACCAAAGATTGAATTCCGTAAAAGCAAAACACCCGCAGACATAGCACAAGTAAGTTTTTTTTCACAATTTGTTCCACTTGGAATTTTTTTGCGGTTTCCCAGTATATCCTATAGTATAGTGAATAACACCATTAGAAAGTACATCTTGTCCTGCAAAATAAAAGCCCTTATAGGTCTATGTAGGTGGAAAAATAAAAAAGTTATGGCTCCAGGAAGGTGAGGAGGGAAAAACGAACGTGTCAACAAAAAAAAAAAAACAAGGTCCTTAAGGGGTTAAAAACCTCACAAATTAGAAAAATAACAGCAATGACAGGGATTATAAAAAAAACAAAATTGACAATGACTAGGATGACCCCTACTTCATTTTCTCCATTTAATAATCTTTCTTTGTCAGGCTATAGGAATGAATCTAATTATGCTAGAAATGTTCCTTAAAGAGAACCTGTCACATAGATTATGCCCCCCTTGCTGAGGGCAGCACAAGCTAGTGACAGACCTGCTGTTTCCAGTGCTGTGTCCCTTATTCTGTAAGATGCTGTAGTTTTCGAGTATTTAATGTTCAAATCTGCAGTTTTCAGCCAGAAAAGAGTCATGAGAAGAGTCCATTTTTTTCATACCCTAGCCTTTGCTGGGAGGGACTAACACCTGCTCATGAATAAGATTTGAACATTAAATACTCTAAAACTGCTGCATTTTACAGAGTAAGGGACACAATGCTGGAAACAGCATGTCTGACACTAGCTTGTGCTGTCCTCGGCAAGAGGGGCAGAACCTATGTGACAGGTTCCATTTAATAAGACATATCCATTTACTTGAGAAGTGTGCATGTTTTGAGCCTCTTCAGTTTTCACCATGTTTGCTTGTCAACAATTGTCTGATTTTCAATCAAATTGAAGAACTTCCAAGAAACTTGGCAGCCATCATAACTGTACGGTTCTCACGTTTCATCAAATTTGTATGAGAAAAAGAACACCTGCCATGTTGAATTAACCATGAAAGATCTACTAGCACAATCTCAATAGTGATGTGAATTAGCAGCTTGAACAAACTTTAAGTATGTTCTCTTCTTGTCTGATATCTCTCTTATGTTCTTCTTTCCAGAAAGAAAAACATTCATATAAAAATCACCAAATGTGGAAAATGCTGAGGAGTTTGATTTTTATCAGAAAGCAAAGGTTATCCATCACATTCATTGCTATGTAGAGCCTTCTTGATTGACATGATGAAATATCTATAGTTTATTTGCATGTGATCATCACATAAAGTTTTGTATTTACACATGAGTTAAGAGCAAAAGAGAAGAACATAGAACTGTCAGTAAAGTCTAAAACTGAAGGTCAGCTCTTAAATCTGTGAATTTAATGTTCAAAGTAATCTGCAATAAATGTTTGGCTTTTTTTAACAAACAATGCTCCTTTTTATAGGAACCTATAGCTTGTGCCTGCATTTGTAGTATTTACAGAATCTGGCTATGGAGGATTTCTGTATCTACAGATAAGATCTAATTTTTAAGACATTTTGTTTGTAATGAATAAATAAAATCTGTTCAGTGAATCTTTTATTGCTCTTTACTAGTTTCTTCAGATGGGTCTAGTACTCGTTGCTTACTAATATACAGTTGAGTCACGTTATTATGACTAATATCCATAGTAACCACTGTGTGCAGCACAGACATCAGTTGGATGAGCTGGGAGAGACTCAGTTAGGGGTTGGTAGGTAGTCACAAGTATCTGGAGCCATGCTTACTGCAGTGCATCCTACAACTGCAGGTGAATGCAGAGGATACATAGAATAAACACAATGGTTGAGGTGGTCCCACAGAGGCTCAAATGGGTTTAAGTCTGGAGAATTAGGGGGCCACAGTAGTACTTGGAGAGTCTTGGTTATGCTCTTCCAACCAATACCAGCCACTTCTAACCATATGACATGTCCCATTATCCTGCTGAAAGATCCTATCCACCTCAGGGAAGACAATCAGCATGTACAGGTGTACATGTTCTGCAAGAATTAATTCATACCCAAACTAGTTAGGGGTGCCTTCTACATGGATGAGTGGCCCCAGAGAAGGCCATGAAAACTTTCCCCAGACAATAACACTGCCATTACCAGCTTATGTTCTTCCAGCATAGTTTGCATAGTGTTTGTTCTCTGATGTTTCCCATCTGACATGCCAATGCCCCTTCATTCGATAAAGTTGAACATTTGACTCATTGGAAAAGACAACCCTTTGTCAATTAGTGAAGGTCCAATTCTGAGATAGCTGTGAAAATTGTGGTCTTTTGAGCCAATGCAGCTTTGTTAGCAGAGGAGCAGTGACATGCTTCAGAGCTCCATGTGCAGTAGGGTTTGCATAACTGTTGTTTTAGGTACGTCTGCTAGCCCCCACATGCCCTTCATGTGATCCCTTTTTTTCAATTGTGATAAGTCATCCCTTTTCCCCAAGACAGCAGTGAGGAATATCACACACCTTATATATCCACCAAGCCAGCTCACAACACATAACTTCCCTCATGAGCTACACACTGCTAACCTCAAAAGTAGGAAGTGGTCATAATAATGTGACTAGACTCTGTATTTATCTACCCAATACTTCCTCCAAACTTGTAGCATTAAAGGGGTTATCTCGGTAAAAGATTAGCCCTCAACCTGTAGGGACTGGTGATTGAAGAGTTTTTCCAAATATATTGCTTTATTTTTTTGGCTTTGTTGAGGAGATAAGAATTTATCAGCTCTGAATGCTCACTAGTTTCTCGAGGTTACTGTCCTGTTCTCTTCTCTCTTTACTCTGTTTTATCTGACAGCAGGGATGATGACAGCTGAGAGCAGAGTGTGTTATCTTACACAAGTAATCAGTCTCCTTTGCTTGTTTATGTTAAGCTCTGTAGCTCTCTGCACTTATAAATAACATCTACTGCTCCAATGTCAGTGCTATAAGAAGAGCTGTGAATGTCCAGCTGACATGCTAATCACTGCTATGGAACCACCCACGGTCTGACCAAGAAGAGGCTGCATGAATAAATCTGAATCTGCTTTTAGCTCAGTGAAATAGTGTGATGAGACAACCCCTTTAAAACATTTTTTAAATGGAGGAGAATGAATAATTTTCATAAATATCAATAAGCTAGGCAACATGCTTAAAGGAGTTGTCTCACTACAGGCTTTCAGGCTACTTCAATGTGTCTGGCAGCAAAGGATTTTTGAATTCAGGGGCGTGCTTCTTGACTGCCTCTTCTCCTCCCCCTTCCCCACTCCCCTCAGCACACAGACAGCTCTCCTCCTCAGACTGCAGGGAGAGGGTGAGGGGGTTTGCTGCCAGGGTTAACCCTGTGTGTGTCTGCCTAGATCTGCTGCTCACTGCTGGATCAGCTGCACTGTGCTGTGGCTGAGCTCTTGCTGCTCCTCTCCATAGAGTCAGGAGACAGCAGGGAGAGGGCTGATCTATGAGGGGCTATCGAGCCCGATGTCCGTGTAGCTCTTTATTCTTTTAGCTGAGCAGGGGGGATGCAAGTGTTCCTTTACCCCCTGCTTAGCATGCAATTCTCCACTGACATCTCAAGCAACAACAAACAAACCCTGTCAGAACAGACACAGGGCAGCTGTGAAATGTGTTACTATAATCACGATGTGTCACTAACACAGCAGAGCAGGGAGGTATATGAACCGTTCACATGCCCCCCTGATCTGTTCTATTAGTATAGTCAAAGCTCCACAGACACATCATGATTATAGTAACACACTTCACTGCTGTCACATCCTACTGACCACAGATCAGCCTCACCTCTGCTCTCCTCAATCTGTATAAGAGGGAGCAGGAGGGAGCAGGCACACACAGGGTTAATCCACACAGACACAGAAGCCAGAGCCCTCCCCTCCTTTCCCTACAGAAGCATACTGTGCGGGAGGGGCTCTGTGCTCTGACCTGTATTCAGAAGCAGATGAGTCACCAGTAGAGTTGAGCGATGACGTTGGCCATCGACATCGGTCGATGGTCGATAGTCGACCATCATCGACAAGATAGTTGATGGTAGATTATGATCGATGACAATTAAAGTCTATGGGAGAGCAACAACACCTTCATTCTTACACCGAAACAGGGCTGGAGAAGCTGGAATTAACATCCACAACAGTCAAATGGATACGTGCTACATCTTAGGCAACACACTTAGGTTATAAAAGCCACATAAAAAAAATCACACACCATTCACTATCCCTGTCTTGCACCACAGCATGAGCCTTAAACC